>RJWH01005657.1:0-71204 GCA_004363575.1 Solenodon paradoxus | reverse complement strand
CAGGTGCAGCCCTGCACGTCTCACTGTGTCACGCACGATGCAGTAGTACACAGCAGTGTCTCTCAGGGAGGTCTGGGGCAGGCTCAGGGTGCTGGACTTCCTGTCTTTGGGGATAAGCAGAGATGCCTTTTCATTTGCTACGTTTGTCTTATATCCTTGAATAAGAAACTGTGGTCCCTGGTTGGGGAGCTGTCGGTACTAGAGGATATTCTCATTTGTAGCAATGCTGCTGTGGTTACAGGGTAAGTTCACTTCTTCTCCTTCATAGGAGTCCATGAAGACAGGCTGGGTGGTCTTAGCAAGGCTCGCAGGTCCTTTGGGAGTAAAAAGACAAAACTAGCTCCTGTTCTGAAACCAAGGTGAATTGGAGGTCCAACCCAGCACCCTTCAGGTGTCCTCTCACAGTCAGATCCACTCCCATACCTTCTTCCCACAGTACAGGCAAGTGTAATTTGATTCTCATTTGTGTTTCAGGACAAAAAAAATTTATTCCAAGGAATCCCAAGATCACAGAGTTAAAGATATCAGGTCTAATTTTTCCCTCCCCTGGAAGGACCTGGGCCTCCATAAAGCAGAACTTCTTTATTGCCCTGAGACAACCCTCACATAAATGCTTAAGGAAATGCCTGGACCCAAAGACACCCTACAACGTCTTAAATAACAAGCAATGGTAGCAGGCAAGGTGGCAGATCTCTGTCTAGACCCAGATCCCAATTCCTCTTAATCCCCAAGTAACACACCCCAAATCAGCAGCACAACCACTCTTGCCACCTGCCTCATATTCTAGGTGTATACATCTAGGCTCTGCCGCTAAATCTAAACCTGGCCTGAGATAGGACACAGTGAAGAGGCAGGAAGTCCCAGAGCCCACACCAGCATCTCTCACAGGGTGTGAGGGGCTGTTTCCAGGAGCAGCCAATAGCAGGGCAGCAGCCCCTGAGACCAGGCTTTCCTTCAAGGCTCAACTGAACACCCTGGAAGAGAACTGGAGGTAAAAATTTCCAGTACGACAGCCTGGATTTTGTTTTAGAACTTTGCTAAGGTCTAACCCCTTATAATTTGGTCTCAAGGTAGCAAATACATGACAGGATAGACGTCACTCATCAGGCTCTTTATTCCCCATCTCTGTAGTAGTCCCAGAAAGTAGTCACCTGGTATAGTCAGACCGAGCTCTGATAATAACCCCTCTGACCTGGTGTTTTATGCCCATTGGCTCCTGTGTAGCCAGATGAAACAAGTAACCCTAATTTTATTCCACAAAAGAGCCAAGGAGGCTGCCTAACATGGGTCTTTCATCTCCTGACACCTGGTGTCCTTTACACAGTCTCACTAAGTACACATCCAACATCTGCCTCTCAGATGTCACTCAACAGACAATAAGCAGGGAAGCAAATACTTTATTTGCCCCTTCTGACATGTCAGAAGGGACATTTGATATGGTATCATCCACCTAACTAGTGGGGAAGTGAGGTAAAGAAGAAGCTATGGCTTTAGAGTCAGACTGATCTAAATCTCAGCTCTGCCACCTAGTGATCTGGGTGACTCACTCCTCTGAGTATCAGTTTCTTATTCTGTAAAATGGGGACAATACCCACTTCAGAGTCCAACTATGGCATAAAGACAACAGTAAATTGTAGTTTTGCAAACTACATATGCAAAGTACTATTGCCAGTACAAAACAGTTGTGTAGATTATATATGTGATTAAATCAAACCCTGTTCATTCTTCCATATATATATATATATATATATATATATATCTCCAATATAAATGCAATAACAAATACACAAATGGGGAAAAAATAGTCATTCAGGGAAAGAATCAAATCCAAAAGATAATGTTAATTGAAGCAGTAATTACAATAATAAAAATACATTGGATAGTCATTAATGTGGAAATGATAAGGGTTTAGTGTTTGAGTTCTTTGTTCATGAAGCATAGCAAAAGAAATTCACCAGAAAATATTTGAGAGGAGCCTCTCCTAGATCAAGGATTGGACAATGTATTCTGTGTGAGCAATTTTTCCATTTTCCCATGCAAAAATTCAGTAAGTGCTGATGACTTCCAGTGACATTTTGACAAAGTAGTATCACAGGGTATCTTGTCTTCAGCGTCAGTTGGAAGAGAAAGTATTTAGGAGGGATCTGAAGATGCTAGGACATCCTAACAGAAATAAAATGCAAGAGTTACACTTAAGGCTCAACTCATTTGCAGCAGCAGAACCCCAGGTGGTAAAAATAATTGGGGAGAAGAAATCTAATTCTCAGACCCATATAGGTTATGCAAAATATTCATTTGTTACCTACTATTGCAGGCAGTTCAGCTTAGAGATGTGGACCATGGATTCTACTTTATATAATGGAAAAACAGTGAATAAAGATTTAGACAAACAGGAGTAGAAGCAATTCTCTGACTTTTGCCAGTAGTACAGTTTTGTATCCTCTGAAGTCATTTTTTTTTTCATATCTATGAGAGAGATTACAGGGATCAACTAAATGAGCATAAGAGGGATATTCCTAGACTCTATTGTTTTACACAAATACAAACTATTTCAAATACAGGAAATATCACACACACACACGAAAAAGAAATATAAAACCAGTATGATCTACCTTTTTCAGGTCAATAAGTGGACCTTGAAGTTTCTGTGTTCCCATCTGTAATTACAATGGGGAGAATATTACTGGATATCAAGTAACTAGAGAAAGAGACACTACAATTTACTGTCTCAACTTTTGCAATAAAATAATCATTAACGGTTGTGGTGTGTTAAGGATTATATTGTTTCCCTTCTTGTATCCCTCTCCAGAAAAAGATACATTGGAATCCTAATTCCAAGGACCTCAGAAAGTGACCTTATTTAAAGATAGGTCTTTATACAGGTAGTGAAGTGAAAATAGATTTTAAAAGAAAAATCTGGACACAGAGACAGACAGGAATAAAGGAGAAACAATGTGAAGACAGAGAGATGTCCATCTGCAAACTGAGAAGGGAGACTTGGAATACATCATTCCTATGGCTGCTCTCACAAAGAGCCAGCCTGATGACCCTTTGATCTTGGACTTTGGGCCTCCAGAACTAGGGGACAGTAAATTTCTGTTATTTTGAAACTGAAGTTGGTAATGTTTTGTCACAACAGTCTTAGCTAACAAATGCATGGTGCTAATAATTATATTATATATAATATCCTTTGAAAAACATTTTTCTGTGTTCAAAAACTCTACATAAACAGAGGAGTATTGGAGTATTTCACATGTAATGTTGTTGTGAGATAGAAATTTCTGTTTAAAATCTATGCTAAAGCAAACTTTGGAAAATTCCTAAGATTAAGAAAGAAAACCGTGGCCTATAGCAAGAGCCACCAACTAGAGGGATTTTTCTTACTTTTAACTTTACTGTGGACTTTTCTCCTGGCTATTACAATGATGAAAACTACAAAATTTGAAAAATATGAAAAGCTATAAAAATTGAAATCATGTATAATGATGATATTTGGGTATATTTCTTATTAGTACTTTTATCAATGCATAATTATTTTTTGACAAAAGTGAGTTACATATATCACACACACACATACACTCCACATTTGGGTAATCTGGCCCGGTTTTTCAGTTTACTGTTATTTCCCAAACATTTTTACCTACCAATAAATGCTGAAAATATTAATATTAATGGTCTCAAAGTAATCCTTGATAGATAGTAATGTAATGGTTATACCAATTTTCCTGTTATTAAATATTTGGATTTTAGAAAGAAAACTGTAATAAATACCTTTGCATGTAAATCTCTGTCTAAACTTCCAATTATTTCTTTAGATTGGTTTCTACAAAGGGAATTCCTGAATGAAAGATACTTTAAGACTCTTGGTAATGGAAAGTATCAATCTAATCAATCAAACAATATTTGTGGAGTCCCTCTTTGGGTCAGGCACTGAACTTGACACCGGACATTCAGTGGTCTAGTGAGAAGAATTAGAAGTGGTGAGAACCCTCATGCTAACTACTTTTTATTTTTATTTTATAGTTGATCATCTTAATTCCTATTTAATAAAATATAAATTGCCAATTTATTAAGAGTAAATAAACTATCAGTATAATCGTTAATGCAAAAATTTGCAGTGTATTTTTTTTAAAGGAAAGGGACAGGCAGAAATGAAAGCAAGTAGACAGGAAGAGAGAGGAGAAAGAAGCATCTTCTATTTATTTTTTTATTTATTCTTTTATGGTTGTTCACACTGGCTACTTCCTCCTAGGCCCAGGACTCAACCCAGTGGTATGTGGCTTGCTCCTTTGGAGACAATTGACCTAACTGCTCCACCAGAGTGCACCTGCAGTGCATATTTTTAAAAACCATTCTTTCTGGTAGCAAACATGAAAACTATTAGGCAATCTAGCCCCTAATTTTCACACTTCTACTCCCACCCTGCCCCTATATCCTTTAACAACTCATTCAGTTTGGTTTTTGTTTGGGGGGTTTTATTGTTGCTGTTTTATGGGCTTTTATTTTATAAATGTACTGACTTACAAAACACTGACTCCCTGGTAAACAAGGAAATCCCAGAATAGTTCAAGCCTATGGCTTTGCTCCACCTGTGTGACACAGGCTAAATGACAAAGAAAAAAATCAATAACCATTAATTGATGGAGCAGGTGGCCATCTACTTACAGTGCTCTTAGGAAAATAAGGATAACTTTTCTGTCTCCCCACCCCCAAATATTTCTCTTCCCTCAGCTTCTCTAAAACACTTAAAATTATATTTCAGGAACAACAACTTCAGTTCTACAAGTAATAAAAAAAATTGCTTAAATGCAGTTCAAACACAGAATAGATAATATTAGCTCCTTTCCTAAAAGCAGACTTTCCAGTATAGAAAGATGGTTTTAGACTACAGTTACAACTAATGGAACAAAGCCAAAGTAAACTAGTTTCAACAAGAGAGAAGTTTATCTCACTTTCATGGCACACTTCAAAGACAGGCAGTTTAAGGAGCTCCATAATGTTGGTGACTGCCTTAGTGCATCCACACTGCTGTAACAGAAGTGCAATGAACTGACCAACTCTAGCAACAAACATTTATTTCTCATAGTTCTAGAGATTAGAAAGTCCAAAATCAAGGTGCTGGCAGATTCCATCTGCTCTGAGGGCCTGCTTCCTGGTTCAGAGAGCCCCAACTTCCCACTGTGTCCTACATGGAGAAGGGGCAATGGAGCTCTCAAGAATCCCTTTTATAAGGGCACTAATCCCTTTCTACTCTCATCACTTAATCACATCCCAAAAATCCCCACCTCCAAGGACCATGACATATGGGGATTAGGTTTCAACATATGAATTGGGAAGCAGGAAGCCATACACATTCAGTCTTTAGCAACATAATTATCTGATTGCTATCACACCCTCCACTCCCACTTAATTCTAAGCCACATTTTTAATAATAATATTATTATTTCTTTTGTTTACATTGCTACATACATTTTAGTGTTGTGGCTCTCCCTGGGACAAACCAAGTGGGCACTTTTTGGAAGTATTTTAGGCAAATTTATTATGTTGACAGGCTCAGGAACTACTCTACAAAGTCTGAGCACAGGCTTTAGGTTAGGACACACTTATATAGGTTAGAGCAAGCACAAGAAAAGAGAGATGTATATTAGAGTGGGGGGTTTCAAGCACAGGAAGTTCATTGTCTGATGGTGACTTATCAGTTGTCTTGCAGCATTCCAGTAAAATCAGATCACAGGATGTTTTATGGCTCTGCTAGCTTGGGTGGCATTTATGGCTGTCTTCATGGCTGCTGGGACATGGCAAGCAAGCATTTTTCCCTCACATTAGTATATTGAAAAAAACTCTTAAATCTGTGTGCATTTCACACCACACCCACCAACAAAGTTCTAGTGTCCTTTACCAACACCTTGTTCCCTCTCTTTAACCCCTGTCCAAGCACCTCGCTGGTTGCCATTCTTGTGTCCTGTGAATTTTATTGGGTATTGTCAGTTCATTTATTTTGTTTCTTTATATTCCACATGTGACAAAATTGTCTGATACTTCTTTCTGGCTTATTTCACTTAACATGATTCTCTCCAGCTCCATCCAGGTTGTTGAAAAGGAGACAATTTCATTTTTCTTTCCAGTTGCAGAGAATTCCATTGAGTATATAGACCACAACTTCCTTATCCAGTCATCTGTTGTTGAACAATTACACTGTTTCCATGTTTTAGCTATTGCAATTTGTGCTGCTATGAACATAAGGGTGGAGATTATTTTCCTGATTGGAGTTTTTGTATTGTCAGGGTATATGCCTATAAGTGAGGTTGCTGGATTGAATGGTAACACCATCTTTATTTTTTTTGAGAACTCTTCATATTGTTTTTCAAAGAATTTATACAAATTTACATTCCTACTAACAAATGTAGGAGGGTTCTTTTTCTTTCCCCACAGCCTCACCAACATTTGTTGTTTCTAGTCTTTTTTATATACTGCATTTCACAGTTGGGTTCTCTCCTTCTATTCAGGAACTGGGATCAGAGACCAAATATTAGACTGAATATTCTCCTAGTGATTTTATCATTTAGGAAATGACAAGGGTTTAAGCCTCTATGTCATGAACAAGGAAAAATTAGATATATGATAGATGAAAGATAAATAAATGATACATGGATAGATAGATATAAAGATAGATATTTTTTTCCTATTACCTTACAGGGAAGGAGAGGCAGGAAAATAAACTGATACAAGTCATATAGCATTGAAAGACATCATGTCCTAAATATTAAAGAGTAAACTTATTTAATAGCCAAGGATTCATGAAGTGTACTGACCAAGATAAAGCAAAAAGTTTTCATTGGGTTCATAATATGAGAGATTTTCTAAGCAGAGGGTACTACTATTCAGATACTGGGTTTATTTTCATTTTTCTCTATTAAAAAAGTCACAGAACCTTGAAGGATTTTATTCATGGGTCCTGGTCCTAACATAGAGATGTAACTATGTTGCCTCAATAGCCTAATCCCAACTGGTCACTTCTTTTTCTGCAATACAGTTAACAGAGCTTCAAAGACCTGATTTTCACGTCTGCTCTTTTCTCTGACAACTTATTATGAACTATAAAGCTACTTGACTCCCGGAGTTCAAAGTACTTCCTAATACCTTCCATTGTCACTTCTGCCTGTATATCCTATTGCTGTCAATGGAAGAAAGCAGAGCATCCCATGGAGTACAAGATATTCTTTAACATGGAAATTGATGTCCATCTCTTGTCTAGAGATTTCTAAAGCAAGGAAACCTGCATTTCTTTTCTTACCTCTTTTTGCAAGAATCAGGAAGACTATGATATACTGACTGTATTTGTTTCTTACAGCTTCCATAACAATACAAAACATCAGTGACTTAAAATGACCGAAGTTTCTTGTTGTACAGTTGTGGAAACTAGAAGTCTGGAATGAAGGTGTCAGCGGGCCATGTTCCATCTGACAACTCTAAAAGATAATCCTTTCATGCCTCATGGTGTGTCTGGTGTTTGCTGGATATCATTGGTGTTCCTTGGCCTATAAATGCATAATTCTAGTCACCTAGCCATCTCCCTGTACCTCTTCAACTTGTCTTCTTTCTATATTTTACTGTCTTTGTGTCCAAATTTCCCCTTTTTCCAAGGACACCAGTCATACTGGATTAAAACTCATTCTAATGATTACACTTCGATGTTTTTATGTTTTCATTTTAATATTTTTCTAAATAAGTTCACAATCTGAGACACTGAGAACAATCATTTCAACCCATATTATTTAAGAGGGAACAATTCTACCCACAACACTAACTCTTGGAAGAAAATAAAATCAACTTCTAATCTCCACTCATTCTCTACAGTCCCCCCCCATCCTCAGAAGGTGCAGAATAATACTCCAGGTAGATTCCAAAAACTCAGTGACGTTAGAAAAGACAGGGAACATAAGAACAAAGTAAGAAAAGCACTATCTTAGGAGTCATTTGGACTCTTATATCTCTCTGAGGATACGAATCGTGGGTGAACCTTGGTACTGCTCTGGAGAAAACTTTACCATCAATGCCGACACAGTTAGCATCTGACAGATCAAATCAGGACAGCCCCAAGCCACCTGCTTTCACCTGTTAGGTAAGGTCCAAGCTCTATTCTCCATGTTCATTCTCAGATCCCTACAACAGCTTTTTCACCTAGGAATTTATTTTATTTTGCCTAGTTTTTATGGGCGGCAAAAAAAAAAAATAAAGAGTTGGAAATTTTTATAGAGAGACAAACTCCCAGACTTTGAGAATGAAGGGTATTTTAGTCTCTTGTGGATTCCTCCCTCCTTGTCAGCATTGAATTGAGGGCTTCACGATGTTGGACCTTTGAGGTTGAGCTATCATCGCTGCTCTCTACAATTCTTCTTCCATCAACTGAATTTTCCTCTTTTATTTCATTCTTATTCTACTTTGCCCTTTAGGTAATAGTGACTTCAGTGTTCTCCAGTGACCTGGAAAAATCTGGTAGGAAGATTTGTTCTTGGAAGTTTAAACAATAAAATTAAAATACCAATGTAACAGAGTTTTCAACACACCATACACATGCTCCTCAGTGAAGAGCTCA
Organism: Solenodon paradoxus; assembly: GCA_004363575.1. Classification (NCBI taxonomy): domain Eukaryota; kingdom Metazoa; phylum Chordata; class Mammalia; order Eulipotyphla; family Solenodontidae; genus Solenodon; species Solenodon paradoxus. Next base: position 62,608 of record RJWH01005657.1, on the reverse strand, counting down.
GTAGTATAGGGGGCAATTTTCAATCTTTTCTTGCTTGCCAGAGTAATGAGAATGCCACACACTAACTCACTCTTTACTGAACAACTACAGTATACATGGAACTGTATGGGAAACTTAAACTGCAGTCATATCTCAAATATTCTAATTGGATCCAAAAAGATACTGGAACACTTTTAAATAAACAGTAAACAAAATAGAATATCCTATGGAAATGGTACAAACATGCCAATTTATATTTGTATCCAATGGAGATATTTGGATGTTATTAAATATTTAAATTCAGATACAAACTATGTAAGACATGCTGGTAAAACCTCACGATAATTAACCTTATTAGAGTGTTTTCTTCTGTAGTTAGCAATAGTTCCTTGAATATTCCATATGAAAACATCTTCTCAAAGTCTACTATCTGGGTCAACACTGATACTTTGAGGATCAATTCCTGAAACTTTTCTCTATCACTGTAAGTTTAAGTGAAATGAAGTAGAGAACAGTAGTTAAAATATCAAGATCTGCGTCTAAAGTATGGGATTCCCAGATAAAGTTGGGTTGAGTTGCAAAATTACCTCAGAGTACTTTATGGGAAATGCAAATATCAAGGACTCCCTAAAAACTGATTCAGTTGATCTGGAATATAGTAAAAATCTATCTTGTTTTTACAAAATCCAGATACCTCAGATAAAAAAGCTTAGGAATTATTGGTCTAGCCTATGTCTTTGCTAAAGGATAGAATTGGACTGTTGGATTTGAACTTAATATATCATATATAGATGTTAATTTATGATGATAAACACATTAAATCTTTATAATGATATAATACATCTTTCAATATGATTAAAAATAAATAAGTAGGATGGACACATATGGGTCAGAGGATATGTCCCTCCTACTTTATAAGAATATGGGAAGAATATATTAGAAGTTCCACTTATATTGTTTTCATTTTAGATATTAAGAAGGAATCAGTTATACTAATATTTCATATATAGATAAATACTAGAATCCTCTCTAGGTCTTTATGTTGAATTATAAGCAAGGCATCCAGGGTAAATGATTGAGATTCTAAACTCAGGATTCTTGGTAGTAGTCGCTCACACATTGGTCCCTTTTACACTTCTTATATCATCCAAGGTCAACTAAACTGCCTTTTACAAAATGGATACATTAAATATTGTAAATGTATTTCTTGAAAATAACCCTGCAAAGAGACTAGAACTATCAGATAATATTTAAAGTGCAAGCAGAAAATATATAAACAACTCATATTACTCAACAACAAAACTCAAAAAATGGGCATAGAATATGAAGAGATGCTTCTGAAAAGTCATATAGCTCATATGTTCATTGTCACTTAGTACTAGGGAAATGCATATCAAAACCACAATTAAATGATCTCACATTTATAAAATGGCTTATATCAAAAACACAAGAAATGAGCAGCGTTAGTGTGTGTGGAGAGAAAGGAACCCTTGTACACTGTTTTTGAGAATGTAACTTGGTGCAGCCGCTATGGAAAAATCTTGCCATGAGCAAAAACATGGACAGAACTTGAGGAAATTCTGCTAAATGAAAAAAGACCAAAAAAATAGACAAATACCATTTATATTGATTCATGTGAAATATAAAGTAAATAAATAAAATAGAATCCTTAGACTTGATAAAACAAGGATGGTGGGGTGGAGTGGGAGGAACAGGTAGAAGGAGTCAATTGAATAGTAGTGGGTGGTAAGTAGGTGGTAGGTATAATGTGGTACATTCATTTGTAACAGGGTGAAACTGTACTCCTGAAACTTACACAGTGTTGTAAACCAATGTTGCCCCTAAAATAAATAAAATGGAAGCAGAATAAAAGACGATAATGACAGACATGACACACCTCTTACTCCTATCATAAGCTCATCATGGGCCATTTTATGCGGGAAAGCAAAAATGAGCAAATCAAATCTCAGAAGAAACGTGTCAAAGCATTTCCATTATCAAGAAGACTAACCGAATATGAACTTTCAGCACCATTATAGAATCGCTCTCTAAAGCTTATTTTTCCTATGTACATTTGCTACTGTGTAGTGTGTCTGGATTCAGACTCTTTTCTGATAGCAGTGTCAAATGGAAAAGTTTGGGAACACTGGATTAGGGGAGAAAGCAATCATCACTCATCTCTTTTCCACCTCCACAAAGGCTATGACCTCTCCCAGTTTCTGTTCAGCAATTTGCGGGTTTCCCACCACTGTGTCTGCCAGAGCACAGTAGTACATAGCAGTGTCTGCCACCTGCAGCTGAGAAATGAGCAGTGATGAGGAGAATCTCTTGTATGTCATGTTGTAGCGTCCCTGATGAGAAGGCCTGGTTCCCTTGACAAGGAGCCGTGGTGCATATCCTGGCAAATGAAGTTACCAGAAGAAGCATTGGATATAGAGTGATTACAGGGAATTTCCACCACACCTCCCTCGGTAGATACCACAGTAGAAGGCTGAAATACTTGGTCCTTGCTCTCCACAACTGCAAGAAATAAATACAGAAGGTTGTGACTGAAGTGAATTAATTTGTAAATTTTAGTTACTACTTGACTTGCTAATTCAACCCTTAGTACACTGAGTGTTTATAAGTATGACTTCTTTTTGGTTAAAAATGAGTACATATTTAAAACATCAATAGAATATGCTTCTCCAAGAGTAGATGATGAAGAAGCCAACTCACCCATCCAGAGAGTGCTGAGGACGAGCCCCAGGCACACAGCTTCCAGTGTGCTCTGCAAAGCCATGTCAACACAGCCGCTCTCCAGCCTGAGCTGTGAGCATGCCACCTATCATCAGGAAGCTGATTTAAGGCCACCTATTTTGCATTTTCTTCTTTGTGTCAGTGACATCACTAGCCAGAATCTACAAATTTCAGCAGAATGACGACAGTTTGAGGCTGCTTGATACTCATTTTAATGGAGCTTTTTCCTGTGAACAGCCTCTGAACAGAGAAGATATCCTTTTAGAGGTCAGCACATTTCAGCAAATTTAATCATTCAGGAAATTGTCTTCCTTCTCTGAGGTGTCATCAAGAGTGACATCCACCACCAAATTTCTAACAATTCTCCATCTCCATTAGACGTCTACCCTTTGCTCCCACCCACAGGTGCATTTTTATAAGGCACAAAAATTGCTGTGTAAACATAGTCATGAAAATTGACTCCTGATTTTCAACCTGTTCTCTGGAGAAAGTATGGAAAGAAAGTCTGAGTTATCCTTTTTTGTAACCAAACGAAAGGAAATCAAAGGAGACCCCAAAGCTGTGTTTGGAGATGATCTCCTCGGGGTGGTACCTAATCTCATGGTACAGCCCAACTTGTCCCCTCAGTTCTTAATGCAGGGCTTAAAGTTCTCCATCTGACTTTTGTTGTTTTATACAGATTGGGCGTTATGTTATTTGAAAAAGAAATAAGTTGTGTGTCAATTCAAAGCTTATACAGCAGAATTTTTTATGTTCCACCACCTCCTAGAGGACTGCAAGGACTGTCTTCATAGATTCTGGCATCTTGAAGAGACTTTATGCCCTTTGCTTTTGTTCAAATTCATCGTTCTTACTCAATTTCCATAGGGATAGGAAGGCTATGTGGAGGAAATAACTGTCGTATGGAAAGTCTTCAGGTTACTGATAGTGTTTATAAACATATGAAGGAGACTTTGTTATAGCTCTCTCAACCGACAAAATCCAAACAGTGCTCTTTTAGAAGTAGTGAAGACAGTCTTATTACGTGCTGGCCAGATATAGACTCTGAGCACCGAAGTACTTTTGGGGTACACTTTTATTGGTGTGGGAGAGGGGGAGGTGTAAATTAGAATAGGAATTACAAATGGAATTCAGTTATTCATTTGTGAATTCCTCACATGGATGACACACAAGATTCACATAATTGTAAAATGCACATCGGGTTCCATTCTCGGGTGAAAAGTAAAAAGTCCTTTTATCTAGTCAGTAGCTTCCAGCCAGTCTAGACTGTCAGGCACTTGGTGGCTTGGTAGCCACTGTTGGTCTTCAGCGGCTAGAAACTGGGGATGCAACTTCCTTTCCATCTACATTCCCCCATTTTTGTTTCAAAATGATGATAATTAGCTTTGAAAGTCCATAGATGGGGAATTGGGGCGGAGCCTCGATCTTGCTACTTCCTGCTGGACGGGGCTGTAGTGGGAGTGCAGCATCTTGGTCCTTCTGAATACAGAACAGAATGTAGTTAGCATTCTTGTTCATCATCAAGGGGTACGGGGTTATACTGCTGAGCCAGCAAGACATGCTTCGTAGTGACCTGTTGAACAACTGTGTTTATGGTGGACTGAATCAAGGCTTTTATGACATGCAGAAGGAAGCAATATTCAAATTCTCAAAATGAGTCCCATAACTCCCAACAAAGTTTTGAATCCTCCAGCCCAGGAGAATCAAGAGAGCCATTTAGAGTCGAAGAGTGATTTCCATTTCTGGACTGGGACATGGGCTATTTTCCGCCTACCTCTGGCAATATCCTTAACCATCTTTCCATTGTCATCTATTTGCAAGCAGCAATTTGTTAAATTGAACTTAGTGCAAATTCCTCCCTCCTCTGCTAATAAGTAATCTAAGGCTAGTCGGATCTGCAGGATGGCAGCTGTCATTTGGGTAGCCTGATATGCCAATAAATCTAGTGCAGAAACTGATTGATAATAATCTCTACTACTACTTGTAACCTTATCAATCGATTCAGGAGATAGATGGGCATTCGGTACCTCCAACTGACATCTCGAGCCCAAATGGCAGGGCCATAGACTTGAATTATTCTTTCATGAGACCATTCATTGCCCCAACCATTGGCATCACCAGTTACAGTAAGACCAGTATCTGTACTTCGCTTTGGTCTATATAACATCATAAACTCTAATTCCCAATGTTTCTCCTATAGAGTCTCCTAGGAGGAAGAACTGAGGCCTAATTATGCCGATGTGACAAGTGCCTGTCTAACCTTGAGGTAGGCAGGTATATGGCATTTCGCCGCAGATCCAATAGTGACCCTTTAGTGCACAATGGTTTTAAAGATCTGCTCCCGGTCATGGAGTCTCAAGCTTGGATAATAGTAATTGCCTAAGTTTCCCAAAGGTGATCCCAGGATTGGTGAGCCCCTACAGGTGCAATAAGAACAGTTCCACAGGTTAGAGCTAGGATGCCAAGTACAGTTCTTATATTGGCGGGTTGGACTCCAATACCAAGTGAATCCAGGACTATCATCACTTTTGGAGTTGCTCCAAGCCCATTGGTAAGATATACAAGAGCTGATGCCCGTTTCACTGTACCGTTTACAGGGTAATACTGTTTCAAGGAAAAACATTTGAGTATTGATGTTATAAGATGATTTCCTCTCGACTATCTCACTATGAAAAGTTTCCTTATTTTTAGGATCTGTCACCTAGCATGGGGTCCGGATGCCATTAATCAACATGCTGGATTTGTCCCATTTCCCTTCTGCAGGTGCACAATAGAGGGTAACTGCCTTCCTGGCATATGTCCAATTGCAACGACTGTGGCCAAGAAAGACTTCTGACCTTGCAGTGGTCTGTTTTAGACAAAATATTCTGGGGGGGGGGTTCTACCAGTGGCCAATCAAGGTTTGTCTCTGGGTTCCACCAACCTGTCCCATGATGGACCTCAGAGAGGTTCCTCAGAATCCACTCAAGGCGAAGGGGGGAAGGGACCCAAGGTCAGTTTGTTTCTGGCCCTGGCCCACCACATACCGAGCAGCTAAATAAATTAAAAGTAGTTGTTATAGCCTGGGATAGTTGCAAGAAGCAGTTAGGTGCATGTTGATCTGCTATTGGGGCTGCCCATGATGGGTGAATGAACACTGCGAACAGAGCGTATACTTGGTTCATGGTTTAAGGGATGCAATAAAACCAGAACAATAGTCCAGAGTGGAATTTGAGAAGGTTTGGCCTTTCCAATTATCTCTATATGCTGACAGGCAGCAATCCACGGAAGAGATCCACAGGACTGACTGATAAGGGCAACTGGAAGAAGTAAATCCCAGAGTATGAACAGGGCAATGAACATAGATAAACACGGAGTCTCCTGGTGCGTCATCAGCTCCTCTAAGTCTCTGACGAATTGCGCATCAGCTTGAGAAGGGTAGGAGAGAGCTGCTGGGCAGTCCAGGCGGCGCTCTGGCCAGCGGGGTCTCCTTCTTGGTTGGATGATTTGCTGCTCTGATAAGTTGTTTTCACTCGTGAGTAGTGTACCCATGGAGCTATACCTGAAACTTTAAGAGCAGCTGAAGTAATAAGCACAAGAGTATGTGGACCTGTCCACTGAGGTTTCAGTGGTTCCTTGTTCCAATCTTTGACCCAAACTTGATCCCCAGGTTCATACAGATGAACTGGGGTTCCTAGTGAAACCGGGGCTCTCTCTAGCACATATCTGTTTATAGCCTAAAAGGTGGCACCTAGAGCCTGGACTTGTTCTTACAGATGCTAGTCCCCCAATTGAGGAAGGCTGCTGGAGGGCTCCAGGAATGGTGGGGGCCTTCTGTGCAGAATCTCAAACGGAGAGAACCCATGTTTTCTGGGGGTGCATCTTACCCGGAAGAGAGCTAAGAGCAGGCGGTACACCCAAGTATGACCTGTTTCTTGAACTAATTTTCCCAGCGTACCCTTGAGTGTACGATTCATTCGCTCAACTTTCCCTGAACTCTGTGACCGATAGGAAGTATGTAGTTTCCATGTCACCCCTAGTCCCTTTGTAACTGTTTGGACTAGATCGGCTACAAATGCTGGCCCATTGTCGCTATGGATAGTTAGGGGTATGCTATACCTGGGAATTATTTCTCTGAGAAGCACTTTTACGACTTCCCTACTCTTTCTGGTTTTGGTAGCAACTGCTTCTGCCCAGTTTGAATAGATGCAGATCAAGACGAGGAGGTACTGGTACCCTTGAGCCTGGGGCAGCTCAGTGAAGTCTACCTTCAATGTCCTCAAAGGGAGCACTGTCCATCCGCTGCACCCCTGGGGGTGGACGTGGGACATTGTTGGCGTTGTTTCTAGCACACGTGATGCACCATTCTGTGATTGTCCTACAGAGGGCAGAGAGCTTACTGATATAAAACTGCTTTCAAAGAAGCATTTCCAAAGATGTCTTCCCAAGATGAGTTAGCTGGTGATAGTCCGTGACAAGCTGGATCCCGAGTGCATGGGGAACATATATTCTGCCATCTGGAAGCTGCCACCACTCCGCTGGTATTTTGATGGCCCTTTCTGACTTGATCCATTCTTCTTATAGGGTATATTGAGGTTTTACTGGTTTTTGGACTGAGGCCAGAAGGCAGGCTGATTCTTCAGCTCTGCCCTCTGCTGCTAATCTTGCAGTTTTATCAGCTAAATTATTACCAATTGATAATAAATTTATATTTCTTTGATGTCCACGGCAATGTAGGATGGTGACCTCTGCTGGAAGCCAAACAGCCTCTAGTAGTTTCAGAATCTCTTTATTTTTAATGTCTTTCCCCTCAGCAGTTAATAGTCCCCTTTCTTTCTAGGTGGCTCCGTGTTTATGCACAGTAGCAAAGGTATAGCGGGAGTCAGTATAAATATTAACTCTTTTCCCTTCTGCTAGTGTTAGGGTTCTGATCAAAGCCTGAATTTCAGCCCACTGTGCTGACCAGCGCTGGGGAAGCCCTCTGGCTTTAATTACGGAGTTTTCTGTGGTTTCAGCGTTGTCAGCTCACCTTTCCCCTTCCTTCATATAGCTGCTTCCATCCGTGAAGACAGTGAGCTCAGGATTCTGCTATGGGGAGTCTCGCAGGTCTGGGCGGCTGGCATACACCTCATCTAGCACTTCAGCAAGTTGTGCTCCAGAGTGCCCTCTGAAGGTAGAAATGTGGCAGGGTTTAGAGTTCGCACAGTGTCTAGAGTCAGCCGAAGGTTTTCAGAGTAGCCCTTGGCATCGGGTAAGCCGAGTGTTAGACAGCCATCTGTGTCCCTGATTATTCAGCAGAGTCATTACTGCATGAGGCACTTTTACATTTATTTCCTGGCCAAGAGTGAACTTATCTGACTCTTGGACAAGAAGAACGGTAGCAGCCAGCGATCTCAAGCAAGAAGGCCATCCCATCGCTACTGAATCAAGCTTTTTTAGACAGATAGGCCACCGGTCTTTGCCACGGATCGACTGCCTGAGTGAGCACTCCCAACGCCATTATGTCTTTCTCATGAACAAAGAGGATGAATGGTTTTTCTACATCTGGGAGCCCTAGTGCCGGGACCTGCCTGAGTGATTTCTTAATTCCCTGGAATGCCCTCTCTTGCTCCTCCCCCCAGAGGAAAGAGTCTCCCTCCAGACCAGTCAGAGCTGTGTATAGAGGCTTTGCCAAGACTGAGAAGCCTGGGATCCAGATTCAACAGAACCCTGCGGCTCCTAAGAGTTCATGAAGTTTTCTCCTGGTCTTAGGTTGGGGTAGAGGGAAAATGACTTATTTTCTCTCAGCCCCGAGAACCCCATGCCCTTGGGAAATGTCAAATCCCAGATAATGTACTTTATTCCTACAGATCTGAGCCTTTTTCCTCGAGGCTCGGTACCCCAATTTGGCGAGGTGCTCAAGAAGGGCACGGGTACCTGCAAGGCAGTTTTCCTCTGTTGCACTAGCTAAGAGGAGGTCGTCCACGTATTGGAGGAGAGTGCAACGAACTCTTTCATGGGAAAAATTGCTAAGTCTGCAGCCAAAGCTTCCCTGAACAATGTCAGAGAGTTTTTGTAGCCCTGAGGTAACCTTGTCCAGGTCATCTACATCTGCCTACTCGTGTTTGAATCAGTCCATTCAAATGCAAATAAGGGCTGACTCTGAGGGGCCAGCCTGAAGCAAAAGAATGCATCGTTCAGATCTAGGCAAGTGAACCAAGTGGCCTCTGGGGATAATTGGCTCAGTAAAGTGTATGGATTTGGGACCACCGATGCAGTGAGACAGCTACTTTGTTAATAGCTCTTAAATCCTGTACAGGCTGGTAGCCTCCCCCAGGCTTCTTAACCGGTAACAGAGGTGTATTCTAGGGTGACTGACACTCTTTGAGAATACCCACTTCTTTTAATCGGTCTAAATGTTCTTGTATCACTAGGCTAGCCTCTCGGGGGATAGGCTATTGGTGCAGGCATTGGGGCAGGGCCCCTGGTTTTAATTCAACTATGACCAGAGGTCTTCTTTTCACCAATCCTGGTGGATTACCTTCTGCCCAAGCCAACGAAAAAGCAGAGAAAAACTCTGGCGGATTTTCCTCCATTTCCTGAGAGCTGAAAATGCCACTCCTCTTCTCAGGGCGTGGTGATGGTTAGAACAAGCCCTGTGGTTTCAGGTTTCACATGCAGAGTTGCCGTTCCCTTGTGACTAAATGAAATTTGGACCCCGCGTCTGGCTAGTAGATCTCAAACAAAAAGGGCTACAAGACAGTCTGGCATGTACAGTGTTAGGCCGGCCCAGGGACAAAAGCAGCAGCGGCAATGCTCGGGAAAACGGCAGCCAAGCCTGGGAAAAAGGTGGATGACATCAGAATAAGGGATGCAACCCCCACACCTGGATTCACAGGGCCAATCCCCAATCGTGACATAGGAAGCCCGCGAAATTCCTTTGCTTAAAGATCCCGCTCCCCTTTGTTCAAGCGCGACTTCCCAGCCCGCAACTTCCCCAACCCCATTCTGCGGACTTGGGAACCTCGCCCGGGTGTGCAAACCCCAATAAAGCCCTGGCTATTCGACTGTCTAATTGACTTTTTCTCCTCGCGGAGCCCAGAAAAACCTTACATACAGGAACTTGTGTTTTACTACGTGGCCCCCAAGCTCGCAAGTTTGGGCTTTGAAGAAGGCCTGGCAAGTTGCCCAATCCCCTGTGGCTCTCATAATGGTGGTCGTCTTGGTTCCGAGCGGGCCCAATGGGATTGTTACAACTTAATGCTCCGCTCTGGTATCTACCATAAATTCTGTTGATTGGCTCCCTACTTTCAATCTGACCATAGGTTCCAGGGGACCTAAATTCAGGGAGCCTGGTCTGTCTCAGTCCATGTTGGCCTCTGCCATTCCAAGGAACTTTGAGCCCTGCCCTTCTCTTTCACGTGGGTGCAGCCTATTGGCGGTCCACTTTCACAGGTATTCATTCTTCCAATGGCCAAATTCCTTGCAGTAAGCACATTGGTCGTTTCTAACCCAGGTCCGCCTCCCCTGTCTTTGCAGTATCCGCCCCCTTCAGCCTTCCTGCGGCTATTTTCCTTGGAGAGCTACAGCTAACAGCGTGGCCTTCTCTTTCAATCTACAATCAGTCTCCCTCCTGGCTACTACTCCCCGATTCATACAGACCTTGTTGGCTCCTTCTAAGAGCTGCCTGATATTCATCCCAGTGAAACCTCCCAGCTTTTGGAGATTCCTGCGGCTGATTGGGCCACAAAGGTGGCATTTATCATCCTCTGATTATCTGGAGCCTCTAGGTCAAATGGGGTGTAAATTCGGAACACCTCGCATAACCGTTAATAATCTCCTGGTGACTCATCAGGCCGCTGGGTAACGGCGGTAGTTTTGGACATATTGGTGGGTTTTCGGGTCCCAGCTCTCACTCCCTGCAAGATGGCTGCCTGGTATCATTGAATATTGGCCCATCCCTCCTCCGTATTAAAGTCCCAGTTGGGTCGTCCCTCCAGAGCTGTTGTTCCAGCCCAGGCAACTACGTCAACCACTCTGGTAGGAGCATTGGCTTCTAGGTAAGAACAAGCTTCGCCCATTATGCTCCGCCTTTCTTCTGTGTGAAAGAGCATGCAGAGTAACTGCCGGCCGTCCTCCCAAGTGGACGGTGCATTTGAAAAATAGTTTCGAGGAGGTCTATCATAGCCTGGGGTTTTTCCGAGTAGGAATAAGTATGATGTTTCCAATTTAAAAGGTCTGTGTTGAAAAAGGCTAATAATAAATCATGGTGCATCTGGGACAGACTGTGCTATCTCCCTCTATTTGATCCGGTCCCTGCGTCTCTCGAAGGGGCATCTGGAAGGCAAGTTTTTTATTTCTGGAGCGTAGGCGCTTGCCCTGGTCAGGAGAGTGGGGATATTGAGCTGGCTTTGTTGGGGAGACGGATGGCAGTGAAGTATTTGGATCTCCTCCTAACGGGGCTGTGGTCTGTGCTGGAGAAATATATGGGGGAGGCGGTAGCTCCTCTCTGAGGTCACCCTGGAGGATGGGCTTAGGGTCTTCCGGGGGCTCTAGTGTGCCCTTTAGGGAGCATTTTGGAGTTTTCTGCAGCTCTTGGGAGCCTCTTGATGATGCTGCTGAAAGAATCCTAGCCTCACCCTTCCTACTTGGGCTGAATCGTACCCACAAAAGTATTGTTTGGGCGACTCTTAACCAAGAATCTATGTACGGGAATTGATCTGGATGGCCGGGGTCACCTGCCACTAGTCTCCAAACATCTTGGACGACTGGGACATCTGAAGTACCTTCTATTGGCCAGCCGGTTCCAAACGTGGGCCAATCTACTTCATATAGCATTTTTAGCTTTCCTGGTGTCAATTTTATACCATAATCCTCAGAAAGGCCTTTCTTAAAATTTCCCAACATACAGTTCAAAACTGTTGGCTTACTCTGATCCCCTCCCATCCCCGCCCTTGAGCGGTGGTGCGAAACAGACAAAGGAGGGGTATTTGCCTTTATTCAAAGTGGCTCATTCAGTTGCCAGCCTGGCCATTTTTCTTACAAAAACAAAGCCGTCTTAGCTAAGGTGCATCCGTTTAACCCCGAGACCTGGGCACGTGGAGTCTTTAACCCCGAGACCTGGGCACGTGAGTCACCGTTATGCCTTATGACAGCAATGGAACCACAGAGATTGGCTCATGCATGTCCCGTGGCTCACACCGTGGGACAAAAAATCATTCACACTCCATTCATACAGAAGTTATCATGTTCCCTCCCCCGGACTTCCCTGACTTGAGAGATCCCCATAATATAATATTTCCAGTAATCTCTTGAAAGTTGATCAGACTTTCCTTCTGCCAGTGGGCAGGCCTGAGCTGGGTCTTTTTTATCCTGGTATGTTGCCTGATCCAGAGGTTGTTTCTGCGTTCACTCTCCCCTCAGAGCCTGGCAGAGTGTACCGCTCAGGGCCAGCATGAGGTGTCCAATACGTGAGGCTGTCAAACTGTGGCAGGGCGCGCCTCCCCTGGAGTCTTCTTGCACCCCACCAGCCTTGAGACGCCTCCCAAAGCTGTTGACCCCCAAAAGCCAACACGTTTGGGGTTCCTGGTCAAGGGAACCAAAATGCTACAGTTCTCCCTCTCAACCGACAAATCTAAATGGTGCTCTTTTAGAAGTAATGAAGACTTACATGTGGCCAGATACAGAATCTGAGGCCCGAAATACTTTTGGGGTACACTTTTATTGGTGAGAGAGGGGGTAGGTGTAAATTAGGATAGGAATTACAAACAGAATTCAGTTATTCATTTGTGAATTCTTCACATGATAACACATAGGATTCACGTAATTGCAAAATGCACATAGGGTTTCATTGTCAGGTGAAAAGAAAAAGTCCTTTTATCTAGTCAGTAGCTTCCAGCCAGTTTAGACTGCCAGGCACCTGGTGGCTTAGTGGCCACTGTTGGTCCACAGTGGCTAGAAACTGGGGGTGTGGGTTCCTTTCCTCTATATATAAATAATTTTCTCCTAGACCAATGAAATGAAGTTAGAAATCAATAAAAAAAATACATTTGGGAAATTCATCAATATGTGGAAATTAAACCAAACACTTCTAATTAAATAATTCAAAGGAAAAAAACAAGTAAAACTAGAAAATTACCTAAGGTTGAGTAAAAGCAAAATAGAATTAAATCATACAACAAAACTATGGGATGCAGCTAAAATGGTATAGAGAAATGTGAAACTGTAAAGACCATTTTTTTCTTCCTAAAAAGAAAAAATCTCAAATCAATAACTTTCACCCATAAAAGCTAGAAAACAATCATAAAGAAATAATAAAGAGCAAAGTAAAAATAAATGAAATAGAGACTATAAAAAATAGAGAAAAACAAACAAAATTTAAAATTAGTTCTTTAAAAATATCAAAGGTGACAATCTTTGGATAGATTATCCAGTGCAAAAAGAACACTAAAATTATTAAAATTACCAATCTTGCAGAAATGGGAAGGGTTATAAGCGAATACTATGAACAATTACATGATAGCATATTAGATAATCTGTATTAAATGGACAAATGCCTACAATACCAAAACTAACTCAAAAACAAAAAATGGAAAATCCAAACACACCAATAATAAGTAAAAACATCAAATTTGTAATAAAAAAAAGTCAGGAAGAAAAAGCTTAGGTCCTGATGGTTTCACTGATAAATTGTACTGAATGCTTAAGGAATTAACCCCAATCCTGCACAAACTTCAAAAACAAAAATAGAACAGAAGGAACACTTTGCATTTTCGGGATTATAAGGAAATGATGCTGAGAACTTTGATGATTTTTGCCCAAATCTAAATCTCCTAAAACTTCACATACTACTTTTCTTTGCTCTTCCCTGACTTTTATCTCTTTTTACCAGAATTATTAAGGTTCCATTTCCAGACCTTTACCTCCTGCTCTTTATCAAATCTCAGTCATACTTAGTGGTTATTTCAAAGACAAAACTTTGGGAAAGAAGGTGAACCATTTATTTTTAAGTAAATAACCTGACAAGACTTTGTATATAGTCACGCAAGTGTGCACTGCCCAACTTCAGGAAAACTACTCACAGACCAATAGAAGCATATCTCCATTAAAATGTTTTCAGGAAATAATAGTAAAGCAGCTTTACCTCATAAAAATCAATAAATTGCACCCACAATGACCCTAACTCTGATGTTTCTAGTGAGTTATGACCACAAAGGAAATTAATGGCCTCTTAACAGAAAATTTTAATTCTCTTTATTCAGGACACATTATTTTTAACAAACCAAAATCTAGTTTATCCTTTTCACACAAAACCTACCTCTCTTGTTGTCTTTTGATTTCTGTAACGGTTTCCCTCAACTAGATTTGAAATCTTAAGTTAACTCACTGACCCCTCCAATCTATTCTACACAGTGAGTAAAATTAATCCACCTCTGACATATTTAATAAGTGGCACAATAAGGGAACTGGTAATGTCTGTTTACTGCAAATAGGACACAAATAGGATGTATACCTTGTGTACAGTGGCAACTTGAATACCGCCTTTTGGGCTGATTAGTCTCCCTTAGTAGCAAGGTATTTTCACTTTTTGTTCCAGAAATCTGTTCTAAAGAAACATGTATAAATTCTACAAATATCTTCTAATCATCTGTCATTTCACGCTCACTGTTTCTGAAATCAAAGCAATAATTCTCAGAGATTCATTTTCATTTTTCTCCAAGAATTCCATTTTAAATATTAAACAGTGCTCTCCCGAGTGTGACCAAACTCTGATTCTCTGCCTCCTGGATATGCTTTGTGTGTATGTTTGGTTCTTTGGCCATATTAATTAATTTATATAATTCATAATCACCTCACAACCACAACAGTTTTAATAAGATCCATTGGGGAACAAAACTATCTTTGTTAACTACTAGCTTTACCACATAGAACCACTTAGTGAACAGAGAGTAATCAGTGGCAGCAAGAATTATAATGAATCACTAAAGGCATCATCTGGTCTTATCTCTGATGTAGGCATGGGTCAAAGGAACACAGGAGATTAATTAAAAAGTTGAATTTTCCTTTGGGTTATCTTAATAATCAGTCCCTATAGACCTGTAATTTGTCAAAAGTAACTCAATTCTAGGCTTCTCCCCTGAAATTTATGTATGTTCAGAGAGCATACACCAGCCTCTTGAGTACCATTTGATCCAGCAGAGCGGAAGCAAATTAGTACCCTCTCATCCTGTTTCTATGTGCACAGTGGCCTTCATCAATAAGAGAAAGTACAGTTTGCAGAGAGGATTTTTAACCTAGATTATATTTAACTACTTCACCAGGGCCCTGTGTGGCTAGTTAGTCCACACCATTTACTTAATTTTTTCATTTCATTTCTGCCTGACTTGGTCTGTTGTCTTAAACTCAATTAGGAATGAAGTTCAAGAAAATTAATTTTTATCATCTAAAATAACTGGAACAGTAAGAAGTCTGGCTCTACCTGCAATAAGCCACTCATTTACAGGAGAGAAAGCAGATGCTCCAGAAGGTTACCTGACTTGCCTAAGGCCACACAGAAAGCTGATTCTTGAACTAGTTCTATAGTTGCAACCCAGGTGTCCTAGCTCAGTGTTCTTCCAACATTGTAAGAATATCTATCATGTGAAGATGTGTCTGGAAAAAATTTAAGAGGTTTTTTAATTAGATTGTGTGTGATCAGGAAAATGTGATGTCTCACTAGTTCTTCTTTTGCAACTTTAAAATCTCTGCCTTACCTCAAAGAAGATCATGTCAAGGTCTCATCAATAAAATAAATGGTACAATGTGAATGTTGCTACTCTGCTTAATTTCTCATGCTGTATCACACAAAGGGGATGCTAATTACATTTTTTGCTTCAAATTGCTATTCAATAACTCCTAAATAATTTCTTTAAATTTATCTCATTTATGGATTTGTGTTCTCTTTTTTTAATCACATTAGATTCTTAGACATAGCAGCATTTATTTGGGGCTTTTGTTGCTGATGTTCCATGCATTTTTCAATTAATTATATAAGTTCCATGTTTTTTTGACCACCACAGCTATATGAATTGGAAAAACAAATTGTGGTATATCTATGCAATTGAATACTATTCAGCTACTAAAAGAATGAACCATTAATATAAGAAATGACATAAATGGGTCTCAAAATAGTTATGCCAAGTGAGAGAAGCCATACCAAAAAGTAGTACATACTATCTATCTATATAAAATTCTAGCACTTCTGGAAAGGATAACTAATTGAGAGTGACAGGAAACACACAGTAGTTGCCCATGAAAGATAGCTGGAGGGGAGGCGCAGAAAGGGGAATTACAAATGGACAGGAGAAAACTTTTGGCAGTGATTGTTATGATCATTAATTTGATTGTATGATGGTTTCATGGGTGTGTGTATATATATACATGTACAGGTGTGTGTGTTAGTATTCTTCAAGTTCTACACTTTTTCTTATTTATTTATGTTGTTTCCTATCTTCATAGAAACACAATTCACAATAAACAAAACATAAAAATGACCCAAATACTTTCATGTAATAGTCTAGCTTCACAGTCTATCTTTATAAACAGTTGCATTTTGATAACTGTATAAAAATGTACCTCCTATGTTCAATGTAATATCTTCTCTTTAGTTTATTTTATTACTTCACGTATCAAGATCAAGATCCATAATCAAAGGAATTACATGCAATTACCAAAAAGAATGAAATTGTGCCCTCTGCAATAACCTGGACAGAACTTTAGATGAGCATGTCAAATAAAATAATCCAAATAAGAAACTCAACATTTTAAATATATTTAGTTTAATGTATGACAGTTATATTTCAACAAGGCCATTATGAAAAAAAAAGACTTTCTGAACTAATCTTTATGATGTCACTGGTGACATTCAAGGGAAAAATTTCCATAGATAGTAGATATTCTGAACTGAATGCTTGCATCCCTCTGAAATTAAGATGATTAAGTCTTAAACCCCAAGAGATTGTATTTGAAGGTGGGACATTTATAAGGTAGAGTTAGATTAGGTCATAACAGTGGGGCCTGGTGATGAAATTAATGCCCTTATAAAAAATGGAGACACGGGATTTCTCTCTCTCTGCTCTCCACCAACAAGAAGAAAAATTAGAAAATAGCCATCTGCAAACTAAGAGAAAAGCCCTCACCAGACACAAAATCTGCCAGTGACTTGATCTTAAACTTCCCAGCTTCTAGAATTATGAGATAAAAATGTACATTGCTTAAGTCACCCAGTCTATGATATTTTTGTTAGTCCAACTGAAACAGAGACAGATATATAAATCCAATTTCAAGAAGTAAATAATAAGAGGGTAATTAAGTATCTAAAGTAAATCATTTGTTGGTGAAATAAAGGAGAAATAAGCCCTCATGCCCTTCACAGATTCATCCACTGCCTCCAATTGGCATAGTCCACGTACATCCTAAAGACCCAACTTGTTACCTGAGACTAGGGGAAACAACCAAGATGAACAACTAAGTAAAAATGCTTCTAAAAAACAGAACAGACTATAACAATAATCCAGCCAGGCAACAGGATGAAAATTAGAAAAGTTTTTCATTATAAGAAAATTCTAAGCATGTTTATAGGCAGAGAGGATTAATTCAGAGGGAATAAAATTGGAGATGTCAATGAGCAAGGCATTTAGGGAGTAGAGTGCCATGGGAGAATGGAAGATATTTATGACAAAACTTCAGAACCTCCCCTAAACAGAGAAGTTAGGAGACAACCCCAGGTATATGAGATATGGGTACTTCATTGTAAGTCACTTTAGAGACGGAAATCTATGTGCACTTTCCCAGCTGACCAACACCAATTTTACCTTCCAGGTTGTTTTTCCAAATGGATCTCTGCTTTTCACAAAGTTCATTTTAAAACACCATCTTAAAGAAGCCTTTGAATATAAGCTGCATTAGAATCATAATTTCAATGTGAAACCATATCAAATTTCTCTCAAATGTAAGTCCTGCTTTGCTAACTTTATTGCATATTGACTGTGAGCTCTAAAGCAAAGGCATTGCTATGAATTGAATCAGAGTCCTCATAGTATCTCTGGTGGCACAGAAATATGTGACATACAGACTCTATTCTGCACTCCCCTAGGAGAGATTATGCCTAAGGGAATATTCTAGTTTTAATGAGAAAAATTCCAACTACTACAGGTTCATGACTTGAATTCTACAGTAAATGGAATGCTGTCCCCTGACTTCCCTTGAATTGCTGGTACTAAAATAAGATTTCATGGATGACGACCTTGACTGCATGTTGATTTTTTTCCCTCTCCTGAAGTATCATCAGGGAAGCTATAGAACTTGAAAGATAACAGGTCTGTATACCACTGAAAAAAGAGAAAAAGTAAAGTTTTATGGACTAATGGGATTAGAAAGTAACTTTCATACAAAAGAATGCTCATGAGTTGAAAGATAGTCAAATTAACAGCAAAAATTTAACTCCATACTCAGCAGCCCACCTTCATAAAAACACATTAATATTAGTGCTGGAAAATATCTTAGATAATATCTAATATAAATTTCTGGTTTTATAAATGAAGATATGAAAGCAAAAATGCAGAGGTAATCATTCAAAATCATACATCTATCTAATGGATGGTAGGCTAGAACTCAGATCTCTTGAACATAGCCAAATTCCAAAGCCTACCCACATACGTGTTTCCGTATCAGTCTTATTTTTTATTTCTAGCCTATCTTTAAGAACACTTGCTAAATTCAGTAAGATATTGAGATGAAGAAATTAGTATAACTTTCTCACTATAATCTTCCCTGTATTCATCAACATCTCGCACAGTAAATTCTCCTGAAGACTTCATTTATTGAATACTACTTTAAACCAGATTTATATTTAATTTCATTTATTTGAACAAATATATTAGTTTAACCACAATATATTTCTAATTGTATTTACAACCTACACATATACAGATGTTTCCCCAATTGATGATGGCTACAATTTTCCAACTTTATAATAGTGCAAAAGTGATATGCATTCAATAGGAGTATTCTTCAGGCCCAGTGTGCTTTCAGCTGTGTAAGTTAATGGTGAGAATAACCATTCTTTTTTTCTCTTTAAATACAATATTCAATAAACTACATGAGGTACTCAACACATCTTTTTAAAATAAGCATTGTGTTAGATGATTTTGTGTTCTGAGCATGTTTAAGGTGGATTAGGCTAAGCTAGGTAAGGTGTGCATTTTCAACTTTGGATATTTTCAAACTATGATGGGTTTGTCAGTACACAACCCCATCAAAAGTCAAGGAAGGTCTGTAGTTTCATTCATGTATCAATCTGCATACCAATCCTAAAAAAAAAAAGTCAGTTTGGAAAAGTTCAGCAAATTTCCCAACATCACTCAGTTAGAAAAGGGAGAGTCAGAATTTCAACACAGCTCATTATAGTACTAACATCCTTCCTCCTGCACTGTTCTTTTCTCTCACATAAGCATCATTATATTCTTACTTATAAATATTTCATTTATATTTAAAAGAATATTTATGTCCACAAATTCTTCATATGTTTGTCAATGCCCAAGTGGTGGATTCAATTATATTAATGTTTTAAATTGTCAATAATTTTGTTTTCAAACCATTTTGACCACCTATATGTATGGAAGCATGGATGAGTGGAGGTTTGTGTGGCTGGGTGGTGAAGACTAGAATCATATTTTAATTTATCTTTGTTTCCATGGTTGCCACAGATAAGCAAACGTCACAAATGTTTTCAAGAATTTACATACAGGCAAAATATATAATATATTCATGTATCTATTCAGTAGTGAACATAATTTTCAGAGTACGTCACTTCTGGGGGCATTTATTATCTCTATTAATAGGAAATGAGTGTAGTTATCTTGTAGACTAGGATCAAAAACATTGAGCACAATTGTCATTGCTTATTTGTTATTATTCCCCACTTTATTTGCATTTCTATGTGCTCTGATATCTTTCTAAGTAAGACAATTCCCACATTAACAAGAAAGGCAACATCTAATAAGTGAACTCATTTAGCACTAATGCTCCCATAGAGAGAAGCACCATCACATTGTCTCCTCCCCAAATCTGACTCTTACCTGTCTCACTCTGGAGTGAGACAGACTCCTGCATCAGGGGAAACCAGTCAGAGACTTTTCCCATAGAAACACAAAGCTTTTTATCTGTTCTAGAGAAGGAGAGAAAATGATACCGCCCCCCAAGCTCATTGGTTCACTCTATCCTTCAGTGGGTGAAAAAAAATTCAACTTGAACCAGTTCCTTCACAGCTAAGTGTTGAAATTGGTTATGGTTTTATGTTATTGAGGCTCTTTCCATTGCTGTGAAAAATACCAAACTACATATCTAAACATGTTTGCATTATTTCTGAAGTCCATTTTAGTCACAACTCAAAATTAGAATGCCTAAAAGGTTCTAATTAAAAAGACTGATCCATTTCTTTTCTTCCTTATCTCTCTGCACTATTTTATAGAAAGCAAAAACCAGATTTATTCTGATGGAGTTTTTTTCAGTAAAATTGGCTATGTGGCATGTTGGTGGTGATGGTGGATGTGTGTAAGATTGAGGACAAAGGAAAGATCTATAAAGTGTATACCTGCAATTGATAGCAGATACATGGTAGAAAGACGATAGAGATAGATAGATGGATAGATAGGTAGATAGACAGATGTACACAGGAGAATCAGTAGCCCCAGAAAAATGTTCTGGTAGGCCTTTTCCAGAGCTGGCTTTATTCATTGTGTCACATTGATATGTAACCTACAGCTGTTATACTTGCCATAAATACTAAGACTATGGAATTATCTCTAGAATAACCTTTTCACTCAAGAAAGCTATCTTAAGGTTAAAAATCCTAAAGGCAAGGTTTTGCTATATGAAGTCATCCCTTCACATGCAGGACCCCTCCTTTCTCAAGACCCCAGGTCCCAGTTGCCATACCTCTACAAAGGTTATACGTCATTCATTTGTTCCATTTACCTTAGAATTTACAGCCGGACAATTTTCCATATATATATATCACTTAAATATTTTCTTTTCTCCTACTAATTAATCCTGTCAGATGTTAATTTGTGTGTTCATTCAACCTGTGAAGAACTTCAAAGGATGGGGCAATTTTCCCTATATCCCTACAGATAGGTAGATAGATGATGATGACAATAATGACAATGACGATGATGATGATGATGAAGATAGCTGATAGATAGAGACAGAGAGACAGAGAGAGAGAGAGAGAGAGAGAGAGAGAGAGAGAGAGAGAGAGAGAGAGAGAGAGAGAGAGAAACAGACATAGTACATATAGTTAGACTGAAATTTATGAAGTCTCTATAGATCTTGTGGAATCTGCTTTGGTCAAACAGACTCCATCTTGTCTCTAACTGCCATATCGAGACTTCTAGGTGAAAATTAAATAGCTTAACACAACAGTTTGGTTACTATGAAAAAAAAGGAGACATCTGCTGATTATGACAGCACTAAAGCCTTTACTCTGGAGACATTTGCCCCCCTAGATAAATGGACCTAAGAACCAATCCAAGCATGTCCTGGTGGCCTAGCAGATAAGGCCACTGGATATAGTCCATGTACATTCCAAAGACCCAGGTTCGAGACCTGGGGTTGGAGGAGAACAACTAAGATGAACAACTAAATTTCTTAAAATAAATATTTTTTAAAAAGAGCCAATCCAAAAGATCTCGTAACAAATGGCTTAAATTCTGACCATTTTTCTGCCTGACCCTTTAAACCCCCTCTATGCCCTAACCTTGATAGTATACAATTTCAGACAGCCCCTTTTATGTAAACCAAAATCATGAGTCCTATTCTCAAATAAATGGCTTTTTGATTAAATTATAGCCTGATTGTTTCTTTTGAGTTGACAACAAAAGCAGTTATTCCAGTAACAAATGGAGTTTATTCAGAAACAAAGAGTATATGTTAATGATGAATCCAAGTGTACTTCCCCAAAATCAGCTCCCAAAATAATCTTCCTCTCAGTTTCACCAAAAGAAAAAACAGCATCACCTCCCATGGGAGTTGCAAAATATGCTGGGTCCTAGTTTCTTGATATGTATGCATGGGACTCTCTAGCTTCCTGACCTCATTTTAAAGGAGTACTAAATATTAATATTCACATTTCTCCCTTTTAATCTAGATATTCTCTGAAAGCATTACTAGTTAATTGTCTGGTATATGCCCATAATGCAATGGGCTCTTGTCCTTTGGTGCCAGGAATGACCTTCCTGGGTATCATGTCCCACGTCAGAGGGAAGATGTGCAGATTGGAAACCTGTTAAGATCACATTGGAATAACAAGGAGGTTAAAAAAGATCTCAGGTATTTTTTAAATTAAAGTTTGTATCTGCTAGTTTTGTAGGCTTTGGAGATCCTCTCAAAGTGCTGACCTAGTATCACTTATTTAGCCACATTTTTTCTACAAATCTTTATAGACAACAAGTACAGAAATTAACAATAAGCATAAAAAAGTCAGAATTAAACAATTTACAAGTCCAGCTTGTTTGATGATGCTAAACCAAAAAAAACAAAAACAAAAAGACAATCAGCTAAAGAGATGAAAATACTAAGGGTCATTTGGTGTAACCGCTACAACCAAAGCACATGTTTTCAATTTTATGTAACTAATTCCCTACTTTTACAGAGGCATTTATCCATGTACGACAGGTGGTTTGCTAAGGTATATATGTCTATATATCACACAGACAGATT
Source organism: Solenodon paradoxus (assembly GCA_004363575.1). NCBI lineage: Eukaryota > Metazoa > Chordata > Mammalia > Eulipotyphla > Solenodontidae > Solenodon > Solenodon paradoxus. Next base: position 40,174 of record RJWH01005657.1, on the reverse strand, counting down.
TCTCTTTGTCTAGCAAGGATATGATCAAGGATGCTATGGTTACTCAAAATTATTTAGCCTGTGAGTCAATGATGGTTGCTGAGATAAAACTGTTTTGACTGTAGAATTTGGTTAGCTCTCCTAAGGGTTAAGGATTCAATTGGAAATCCTTCCTCCTTTTCTAATAGATTGGGAGATTAGGACAAGATCAATGTCCATCCATAGACAGGAATGAGAAACAACACAGGGCAACAAACAAAAGAAAAGGATAGGCCTGATTTGATCATGTTGAGAAGGCCCTCTTCTCAGATGCTGTCTGCGTCAATTTCCTAGAAATATCCATTTTCAAGTCACCAGGTAATATGCAAGTTCAGTAAGGAAAAGTGATTTCTTTAGATTTGTCATGTAAACTCAAAGGTAGTTCCTCTCCCACTGTTAGAAACTCTAAAACTATATTGACTCTCTTCAAATTTTCCAATGCTGTCCATAATATGTTTGTTTCCAATGCTTCCATAACAAATCACCACATATTTAGTGACTTCAAACAATGTACATTTATTATCTTACAGTTCTATATATCAGAAGTCTGAAATGGATTTCATGAGGCTGAAATCAAGGTGTCAACAGGGCTATATTCCTTCCAGTGACTTTAGGAAAGAATCTGTTTCCCTGAATTTTCCAGTTTTCAATCACTCCTCTCTATTGTGTTATATGTAGATAGATGCTACCTATACTCCTTGTCTTATGGCCCCCAGTCATCACTCCTGCCTCTACTTCTATTGTCACAGCTCCCTCTCTGACTGTTCTTCTGCTTTCCTCTTTCACTCATAAAGACCCTTGTGATCACATTGAACTCACTCTGATATTCCAGAATAATCTCCCACCTGTAACTCTGTAACCGAATTACATCTACAAAGTCCCTTTTGCAGCATATGGTAGCCTGTTCATAGGATTCTCCTATTATAACATGGACATCTTGGAGAGAGGCATTATTGGGCCTACCACACTGGTTGTTAATAAGTTCTTTCTTAACAATCAGAATGAAACTCAGTGTAGCGTTATTCTTCATTGTCTCTATTAAATTCTCTAAATAAAGTTATAAGTTTACATTTATTAAACATTTTAGTAGCCAGGATGGTTTCAGTTACAGGAAACAGAAATCTCACTTCAGGTTGAAGAGGATTTACTGGCTCATAAAACTAACATTCCCAGAAAGGAAGCAGGGCTCAGACAAGCATTAATGCAGTTCACTCAATGACTGCACTTACTAGTTTAGGTCAGTTAGGGCTATTACTGGAGCGAGTGAACAAGACTCAATCCATTCATCCCTTGAAGTTTCATGATGCAACATAACAGAGGGGAGTGATTAAAAGTTGGAAAGGCAAACAATGTCACCCATGCATGTCTTAGTAGATATTTCATTGTTGCCAATAACAAACACTTCATAACATTTTATAATTTACAGCGGTTTCTCACAAATATAATAATATTACTTTGGAATAGTTTAAACAAATGATTAATTTTCATTTTATATATAATTAAAAGCACAAAGTGCAAATGCTGGGCTTCAAACACAGGTATTCCAAGACTGGAGCCCATGTGTCCAAAGCAACAAATAGCTTGTAAGATTAATATACCATCTTGATTTCCTCTTTACCAGTGTTGTATTTAGAATTAAGCCATCTATAGTATAGGTTAAAAGCCATTAATTTCATCTACATTCACCCCCATCTACTTCAGCCCTAAGGTTTATGAGTTTCTATAGTTATGTACTTCTTTTATTAATTTTCAGGACCTTTATTGTTTCTTTTGCTTACATTGCCACGTGATTTTTTAGAATACTGAATTTTCACCTCAGTCTGTTTGCATTTCACACCACATCCACCATCCAAATCTCAGTGCTCTTTATCACCACATCATTAATTCCTTTCCCCTGTTCCCAGCCCCTCTTACCCCCAGGCAGCCACAATCTTGCATCCTGTGACTTTTGTTGACATTTGTCTGTCTTGTTTCTTTAAATTACACATTGAGTGAAATCATTCTGTACTTCTCTTTCTTTCTGGCCCATTTCACTTAGCATAATCAGGTTTCTTTTGAGGACTAAATAAGTAAATAATCTTCAATAAGATTATAGACATCTAATAGACTGCTTCACCTGATTCAGCTAACCCACATTAAAAACTATAAACTAAGTACCAGGTTCAAGACCCCAAGCTGAGGGGAACAACCTGAATGAAAAACTAAAATAAAAATAAATAAAGTGTTTCTTCTCCTCTCTCTTCCTGACTACCTGTGTACATGTTTTCATTCATGCCAACACCATTCCAAGGAAGGAAGGAAGGAAGGAAGGAAGGGAGGAAGGGAGGAAGGGAGGGAGGGAGGAAAGGAGGGAGGGAGGGAGGGAGGGAGGAGAGAAGGTAGATAAACTAGCTAGAAGCATTATATTAAGGGGAAAGTGAAAAGAATTTTGTTATTTTGATATTGTGTTTACAGTACTGGTTTAATTGGTAAAACATTCTAAAACCGAAGATTTTAGGAAATTATTTAAATATATTTTATTTAAATTGTACTCATGAGTTCTAGCTGATTAAATTATGGAAGAGATTAATAGAATGTTTGAATTTAAAAGGAATTTTGGAAAAATGCACTTTATGAAGGTTTGTAAAGCTGAATTTTTTTAAATATCTGACTTCAAGGTTTGGAGCTCACATTTAAACTTCCTTATCAATTGCTGATAGCAAAAATAATTTCTCTTCTTACCAATGATAACAGAAATGAATCCAGCAAACTTGGCTTATTATTACAGTGGTATTGTGTGAAGTCATTCACATTTCTGGGCTGAAACAAACAATTATCCTTATGTTTGTTCTCCTATTATCTGATCTTTCTCTCAAGGGTTCTTTTTTTTTTCAATCTTGCTTCTCTCTCCTCTTCCATGAGGATTGCCTCTGTGATACAGACTTACTGTGCGGTGTTATCTCTCTCAGCCTTCTTTTGGAAGAATTTTATGAACAAGATAAACTTTTTCCTTTAATCCTGAGTCCTGAATCTCATCCCACAAAGACTCGGTGATACTTATCAGGGCATGTGTCAGAATAGCCATTAACTTTACAAGTGTTTTCCTTGTTATCACTACACAGTGTACAAATGCATAAAAATATTTCTTGCTGCTACCTGCCGCTTTCTGAAAACATTAGTTATGTCTTCCAACCACTTTTTTTACTGGGCCATATCATGCTTTTCTCCATTATTTTTGACTTTGAAGTTTTTTATCTTTATGTTTCAACTTTCAATTCATAGGCCAAACTGTCAAAACTGCGCTGATCCCTTAGGATCAGATTTTCTGCCTCATCTATTTTACATTCTCTAGGACATTACAAGTGTTTCAGTATATAAAGGTCACTTCTCTTCTTGGGCAGGCAACATGGTATGTAAAAGAGTTCAGCACAGGTCCAATCCTAGATCTGTCTCTGTCGAACGGTGGGGAAAGTTGCTTAACTTCTTTAAGCTTCAGTTTAGTGGAGATCATACTTAACTGGCGAGTAGCACTAAGGATTAAATGATATATTGTACCTAAGGGGGCCCTGACAAATAGCAATCGCCTCATTAATATTAGTTTCCCTCTACTTCTTTATCCCTATTAGGAAGCTACCAGTTTCTTGCATTTCTTTATCCAGAGGTGATACTAAAATTCTTAAAGTAATAAATAAATATTGCTGCATTTCAGAGCCTAACATGTCCTTTCTTTTTAGAATTGTACCTTATAACTGGAGACTTTTGTACATTCTTATAATTTTATGGTTTAAAGAACTTTAATAATCCATTTTAGTCATCCAACAGATATATGGATTTTTACTTAAGTGATTAGTCCAGTCTTTGAAAAACTCACTATTCCTCCTTATTCCCAAGCAAGAAAATTCTTCCATCCTTGAGTACATTTAACTATTTATAAGCAAACAAACATTTAGTGTTAATTCATTCATTTTTCTTCTACCATTGGAGAGTTCTACGATAGTCTAATCCCTGTTTCCCACAACAGCCTTCTCATAAGGGCCATCCAGCTGGTTCTTCTCCCTCTAAATCAGTTTGTTTGTTTTTTTCAAAATAAAAATGCAAAGACTGGAAAAAATCACCTGTGAATATTTTTGTAGACAAATATTACTGTCTCCAGCTTTCTCGATGCACAAACCCTTGTTCCATTTTCTGCACGAGCAGTCTGCGTAAACATTAGGAGTACTGATTCAAACACAGGGAAGCATCACAAATGCATTGCTTTTTTCAATCTCTTGATCCAACAGCCAAAACACATCTATCTTGTCTAAAAGCTATAGCAATAGTGTGAAATAATTCATTTAATTTAGTTCTAGGATTTATATTAAACTTAATGCTTACTCTCACAATTAATATAAACTTTAATTGAAGAAATCACTTAGTAGTTCATGGCTAGAAGCCTAATTTCCTATAAAATATTGTTTCTTTCCCTTCACAGTTGACTATCCAATAATAAAAATTATAAAAAACAAACTCTAACTTCAGTATTTCTCATTCCTTCATCCAAAGGAGAAGCCCTGATTTCTTACTTATTTTAGGGAACTAACTATTCAAACCTTACAATCATAGAAACTCCCTTGAATTATCCTGATTTAATATTACTTATTAATAGTTCAAATTTTTAATCAAAAATTATAAAGTCATGCTATCTCTGACTGGAATTTATTCTTAAAATATAAACTTCTTGGAGCACACTGGTAGAGTAGTAGTTAGGTCAATTGCCCCCAAAGGATGCAGGTCACATACCCCTGGGTTGGAGTCCTAGGTCCAGGGGGAAATAGCCAGTGTGAACAACTAAATAAAAAATAAAAGTGCTTCTTCCTTCTTCCTCATCTCCCTTCCTGCCTGCCTATTACTGCCTTCATTCCTGCCAGTACCTTCCATATATATATATATATATATATATATGCTTCTCCCCAAAATCAAATCAGTTTTTATGGTTAAATTTATTGTCCTTTACCTGGACCAATCAAATGACAGTTTGATATCAGAGAGTATGATGCTTCCAGTTTTGTTCTTCTTTCTCAATATCTCTTTGGCAGCACAACCTGGTGACTTAGCGGTTAAGTCTGCTTCCTCTAGCTGATGCAGGCCACATACATCCCCAAGGACCCATGTTTGCAACCCAGAGCGATGAGAACAGCCAAGATGAACAACTAAATCTTCCTGCCTACCTACTTGCTCTCCATTCCTGCCTGTACCATTCCGTAAAAAATATTTTTTAATAAGTAAATAAATAAATAAATTTTTAAAGATTGTTTTGGCTATTTGGGACCTTTTGTGTTGCCTTACAAATTTTAGGATTGTTTGTTCTATTTCTGTGGAAAAATGTGTTATGTACTTATTACCTGAGTTTGATAAACCCCTGTCCTGGGAATTTATTATAAGGAAGAATAAATATTTTGTTCCTATAACTACCTGCATTGTAATTAACCATGTATTCTTCTGTCTGTATTCTTGAATATCGCTGCAAAGCCAGTGTCTGTCAAATGATTCAAAAACTCAGTATGCAAGAAAAGGAGTAGGACAGACTAATCCTGGTCCAATTACAGACAACATTCTCTGGACAGCCTCTTGAGCAACAAAATTTTGACAAGGATGACAATATTGATATCACAGATTAATTTCCTGTGGCCTGTCTTAGTCTTCTCTCGGTCAAAAAGGAGGACTGAGAAAGAAAACAAACAGGCCCTGAGAGCTATAAAATGGCCTGGTACAATCAGATAAGCCTTGATGTGGCAGGAGCTAATCTAGCATTCCTAGATGTCTAGTTAACATAGCCAGTTTCCCAGAACACCAGTATCTGACAGACTCACTCTGTATTACAATGGAACAATCTAAAAACAAGAGCCTTCCATTAGGTTATATAAAATATTCTTTTAAAAAATTTAAAGACTATTCTTTAATCATGTCGGAACAAAAAGACAATAATGTCCAAATCACACAAAAATAAAATAGTCCCTTATCATGGCTTACGAACAACTGTTACATTTTTTGCCATTTTTTTATACGTCATTCATCATCAGAGAAATGCAAATAAAAACTACAATGAGATATCACCTCATACCAGTGAGAATTGCCTATATCAAAAAGACTGGAAATAGAGGATGCTGGGGGGATGTGGGAAAAATGGAAGCCTCCTACACTGTTGTGGGAATGTAAATTGGTGCAATCTTTTTGGAAAACATTAAGGAGATTCATCAAAAAAAGTTAACTATTTGGTCTAGTAATCCCACACACACTTATAAGCATATTCCCTGAGAATACAAAAATACTAATCAGAAAAAATATATCTGCACTCCTGTGTTCATAGCAGCACAGGGCACAAGAGCCAAGACATAGAAACAACTTAAATGTCCATCAACAGATGAGTGAATAAAGAATCGGAGGTGCATAAACTGTATGGAATCCTATCCAGCCATTAAAAAAGACAAAATCAAGCCCTTGACAACAATCTGGATGGAACTGGAGGGGATCATGTTAAATGGAATAAGTCAGAAAGAAAAAGAGAAATACAGGATTGTTCCACTCATGTGGAATATAACGAAATGAAGCAAATGAACAGACAAACCCTGACAAAATTTACAGGACTCGAAATTGGTTTCCAGGAGTTGCAGTTGGAGGGAAAGAAAGAAGGAACAAGGTGGTGGTAAAGGACACTAAACTCGAGTGATGAGCGTGGCGCGAAATACAGTCTAAGGTGTAAATTCAATATCTTAAAATGCATAGCAATCTAAGCAAAGGAAATAATGAAACAATTTAATTCAAAAACAAGAGGGAGCACCCCTGCCCAGCTGCAGAGTCGCCCCAACCTTTCACTGCTGCTGCCGCCGCAGCAACTGCAACGACAGCAGGTGCCTGGACCTCAGAGTTAATGATGTTTTCGAGAACCCTCTACTTTCATTCGTCCCCATGAATGAAATTCAGATGTTCAGCTCACAGCAAACAAACCACTTCTAGATGGTAATATTAGTACACAAACCTCTCAGGACTCTGTTGAGACCTAACTGGAATAGTTAAGCAAGACTCTACTGAAGGTGTGAGTGAACATAAGGAAGTCTCCAACAACTCCATTGCCAAGAAACATGATAATAGAAACAATTCACGACATGGTCCATGTCACTACAAGAAGCCTATCGAAGGGAATCAGATCTGACATATCATGACATTGGCCTCTATTATAAATCCTGTTTCAATGCATTCCATTCTTTAACTTTGAGGATATGCAAGAGCTCATTATACACTTTGCTATCTGTTATATGGGTGCCCCAGACTAACAGGAAGGTGCATCTTCATTCCCAAAAGGCATCCAGTACTCTACAATAGATGAGCTGACTGAAATGCTATCTTCCTTTATTACCCGCTTAATCTGAAAAGCATCATTGGGGTTAGAGTTGGAACTGAGTTTACATCCTCAGCAGATTTTCACTCAACCACCTGGAACTTGGGGAAGGGCTTGTACTCATTTACAATGACTCCTATGCTAAAGGCTGCATTGCCTGGGCAGCTTCCAAACTCTCAAGCTTGATAACCAACATTATGGACATTATTTTGGCTAATTACTTTGAGTTGCCAGCTTACCTGGGCCTAATTCAAGCCTACAAGCTCCATGGTATTGAAGATAGCAAGGAAGAAAACCTACTGCTCTTCCTGATTTCCTGTAATGGATGCTGAAATATAGAGTGAAAGATGTATCCTGGGTCAAAATGGTAACATACCAGAGGCATTAAAATCTTCTATTTTATTAGTGGTTGGGGAACAATTCACCTTCAGTTGAGTCTGTGGTTGAATGTAATTCTAACCTGAACCCTATAAATATAACTCTACTAAAGATGGCAGACTGTGGACTTTCCCCAGATAGTTCAACCTGGGAAGCTGACAAAGGCCTTCAAGTACTTTTTGCAGGAATTGAGCTACATAACCATCTGCCAACATGACCCAGTTCACCGATCACAAACCCACTCGACCTCAAGTAGCATGAGCTCTGGAGAAAGTACCTTCAGCCAATCTGTCACCAGCAATCAGTCAGATGGAATTCAAGAATCCTCTGAGTCCCCTGATGTTCTAGACAGACGTCAGACTCTGAAGCTGTCCTGCTAAGTATATGTTCCTCCCCTGGACCATACACATCCATCCTCCTTGAAACAACAACTCCATAAAATAACATCTCATCTAGCAAGCTGGCACTCACTATAATTCTTGCATGGCTACTGACTCTGGTATCCTGGATTTATCATTCTCTCTGCCTGCCCACATCTCTCTTGATATATACCAAGAAACACTTCCATGCCATTACTACTCCAACATCTTTAACCAAATCTCCATATTGTCTCTTGCCAGTTTTTTCTCATGCTCTCTCAACTATGTATCTGATAAAGATTCTTTGATCTTGATGAATGTGTGTGATCATGTGTGACTATATGTGTACATAGCTCTGTGATTTTAGTCACACTTTCTTGTAGAGTTTTTGCAAAAATAAATAAATAAATATTTGAACATTTTTACATTTTCAATAGTGCTTTTAGGGAAACAGACAAAACAGATTTCTAGGTTGGAGAGGCTACTGCATTCTTTTTTGCTTACCAATTGATCAACAAAATGTGCAAACTGACTTCAGGAGAGAGCAGCTATGAGGAATGTGATAAATGATGGTTGCTGTTTGGATTGTTGATTGTGACCAATAGAAGGCTACCTGTTACACAGAGAGGTAGGCAAGGTGGCCTGTGAATTCACATATATTACTCTATAAATAAAGGGAGGGGTATGTTCTGTTAGAAGCCCATGAACAATGAAGTTCTGATATGATGTGGGAATTTTTCACAAGGACGGAATGTGGCTGACTTACTGAACTCTCAGCACAGGAAAGTGGTCTCCCCTCTGCAAGAGCAAAACTGCTGTTCTTGCACAGGTATCTGCAAAAAGAGCCTCCCAGATCTGTGATGGAGGATGTTCCATCCCAACATCCCTCCAAATGGAAGTATGGCCTGAAAACTAGAAAGGTAGCAAACGGTGGGGCTTGGGGTGGAGATGGAGAGGAACGGGCATTAATCTAGTAGTATATTGAATAAGTATAGTATTAATGGCAACAGACTTAATGGAAGCAGAACAAAATTGATTTTGAACCCATTTCTCAGAAGTATTTTTAAATCTCACAATTTATTTCCATAGGCGGGAAAGGACAGCCTATTCAGGTAAAATTGCTTACAGTTTCTAGTGTAAGGAAGGTAGACACAGCTGTCTGAGGAGGCGGGGGGTCACAGGCATCCAGAGAATGTCACTGGGAGGAAGGTGAAACTAACTGTCATACAGCAAGGATCCAACTCTTGAGGGCATTGAGATATAAGCTCAGGTACAGTTCCAAATCTTAGGTAGGAGCTTGTCACACATAGTATTAAGTTTCTACTAAGATAAGGAGTGCATCATTCTGCCAGAGTATGATTTCTTACAGATTATTAAATAAAACTGCATGTCTCATTTTTTTAAAAAAAGACATACAAATGGCCAGTAGGCACATGAAAAGATATTGATCCATCGGTCATTATTAGGGAAGTTCAAATCAAAATCACAATGAGATACCACATTACACTTATAAGAATATATATTATCAAAATGATAAGAAACACATGTTGGTGCAGAATGGTGAGAGAACCCTGATACACTGCTGGTGGGAATATAAATTAGTGCAGTCACTATGGAAGACAGTACAAAGATTCCACAAAAAAATTAAGAATAGAAATACTGTGTGCTCTAACTATTTGACTTCTGACTATGAATATGAAAATATTAATTTGAAAATATATGTTTCCCCTATGTTCATTGCAGCATTATTTACAATAGTCAATATCTGTAAATAACCTAATTGTCCATCAATGGATGAATGGATAAAGAAGATGTAGTACACACACTATGAAACACTACTCAGAACTCTACATTACACAATAATATAAAATATTGCCATTTGTGACACCACATATGGACATTCAGGGAATTACTCTAAGTGAAATAAATCAGAAGGAGAAAGACAATACCGGATGATTTCACTCATATGTAGAACATAAAGAAACAAAACATTAACAAACAAAACAAAAACAAACTCTTGGCTACAAAGAACAAAGTGGAAGGAGAGAATAATGTGAGGATATATGGATATTTCCTTTGAAGCCCTGCCCACCAACTCCAATATTGAGGATACTGTACATAAGTTACCCCTATTAAATTACTATTAAATTTCATGGATATTTCTGCCTCATTCTTTGGACTCATTATTAGTCAGTTTGGGGGAAGCAATTTGTTCCCACAGTGAAGCAAGTAGTCATTGCCTGGAGGTCATTAACAGCAGAATTAACATTTGGAGAGTATTTATTATAGGCAATGTAGTCAATGAAATCTTCTCTTAATAGATACCTGATCAAAAACCTTAAAAAAAAAGCGAAGCACAAACTCATGCACTGTAAGATGGGAAAAACTTCAGGCGAAAAGAATAGTTGCTGCAAAAGTTCTAAGAGGGTATTTGGTGTGTTCAGGAACACAAGGGAAACCAGTGTAGTTAAAGTTAAGAGAGCCAGGAAGATAGATGTAAGAGGGCCTTTTAGAGAAAACAAATATATGATAATATACTAATAGCAACATGTAGAATCTCAAAAATATAGTAAAGACTTTTTGTCTTACTTTAATTATAATGGAAAGGTTTGGAGTTAAAAAATTGTTTTAAAGAATGAATCCGTTGAATGGAGAACAGGTCATAAGGGAACACGAGTGGAAATAAGGATATAGATTAAGAGACTACTATAGTAGTTTATAAGAGAAATAATAGTGTCTTTGACAAAAGATGAATGGTAGTGAGGTTCAGAGTAGATTTTGAAGAAAGAATCATTTGTATTTGCTGATGAATGGATGTATGCAGGATATGAGAAAGAAAAAACAAGAATATATTCAAATTTTCTTGCTTAAGCAATTGGGTGAAAGGCAATGCTATTACTTAAAATGGGGAAGATAATGAAATTATGGCTTTGGGATAGCAAAAGATTAAGAGTTTTCTATTTTTTTTAATTTTGGAGGCTCATTAGAAATTTAAGTAGAGATGTTAAATAGGTCACTGGATAAACAAAACAACAGTTATGAGAAGATGAGTCGACAGATAAAAATTTGAGTTATCTGCATAATGATGGCATTAAAGCAATGAACTTTAATGAGGTAACTTCATTAAAAAGCATAATCAGAGAAAAGTAAAAGTCCAGGACTAAACCTTGGAGCACTTTATTTAGAGGTCAAGAAAAGAAAGAAGGTCCAGCAATGAAGATTTAGAAGAAATAACAGGAAGGTAAAAGGGAAAACAAGAGAGTATGATCTCTTCTTTGGAAAAAGAGAAAGTAATTGACTATGTTAAATTACTCTAAGGTTAAATAAGACAGGATCAAGGACTTACCATTAAATTTGACAGTATTAATATCACAGGTGACCTAGATCAGAGAAATTTCTGTGGAGTGATTAAAGCCAGATTGGAGTAGGTTCAATAAAGAAATGGTAGGAGAAGTTATGAAATCTCCTTGGAGTGAAAAGTAGTAGAAGTTAATTGAGTATGTTTTACAACTAATATGAAGTTTTGGAGTAGTAGTTGTTTATTATCAAATGTATGTGTTGAAACCTATATAGCCTATACAGATATGCTTTGTTTCCTTAAGCAAGAGGGACTTCATAGGATGGACAAGAGACTTTAGTCCCCAATGATTCTTTTGCAAAGAAACTAAATCATATTTCTGCTCAACTCCAGTCTGGTGATTGATGAAAGATCAAGGCACATATGTTGAAATCCATCTTAGACATCAGAGAAAATCTTCAAATCATTTCTTATATAACACAGTTGCTCAAATTGGACTGCAACCATTTCAACTAAATAAAGAGTGTTTAAAAAGATGGTAGGAAATGAGGTAGAGAAAATGAATTTAAGTATTTGAATAGACAGTTAAAATAGTCATCATGTAAAGTGAAAAAGAAAATTGACTCTGGGAAATGTAATAGAATTGTATATTTAAAGATGTGGATTAAAAAAGTAAGGTGAGATCATCTAAACAGTTGTGTATTTTACCTCATCTGCTTAGTTGTGTATTTTCCCTCATCTGCTTAGGTGTGTACCCCAAATGAGCATAACATGAGTATTAACTAAGAGTGGAATTTGCCTGGAAAAACCTTCAGCATAGGGGCAGAGAAACATATGAGTAGACTATGCCTGCCAAAGAATGATCATAAACTGTGACTGTGACCCTAGAATCTAAGTTGGTTGAAGTAGAAAGTAAAAGCATGAGAGGAATAATGCATAGCAATAACATGGTAGTCTCAATGGTTGGAATTTCTGATAGTTTAAAATAATGTTGGAGTAGGATTACTAGAAGAAAATGAACAGGAAAAGAAAAGTTAATGATCAAAAAGTGTAATACGTAATGCTGAGAGCAAGGAGGTGTTACTGTTATTGGTGATGATAAGGTCTGGGGTATGACTGCTGCAGGTGGCTAAGGTGGGGTGAAGGACAAGGTCACTAGCAAAAAGGCCCATGAACTGAGCTAAGAGTATTCTATGGATGGTGACAAAGAGAGAGTGACCAAGAAGATAGTTCAAGATGCAACAAAAAAGGATTGCAAATGGAATTTCCTGATAAAATTTTCCTCAAATGATAGGGATTTCTATGAAAAATTATCTAAATCAGCAAATGTAAAAATAATGATGATAATAATACACAAAAAACAAAAACAGGACACTTAACAAAACAGAAGAAATGCTTGTACTACTTGAGACAGCTCAAAGAGACAAACACATAGAACAAGAATATAAAGATAATGTGCAGGAAAAGTTTGAGGATTATACTGCAAAATACTAACCAGAGGACATAATGAAGAGTTTTTGGGGTTGGAAGAGGATGAAAAGTTGGCTAAGGAAAGTACCAAGGCTTAAGGCAATGAGAGTCCATAGGAGTTTAAAAAAAGAAGTTTCAAAATTGAATTATAACATGAACAGGCAGAGAGAATGGCTGCAATTAGACTTCCTCTTTTGAGAGGGTGATGAGTAGGAGATGAAGTCTAATGTAACTTTCTGAGGGGGTCGATTCCTACATGGTTTTTTGAGAGGGGTAAAATGATGGTCTCACTACAAGCATGCAAGCTCTGCTAGTTCCCTTCCCTCCTACCATAAAGTGCTGTGAAGGCTGAGACAGGTCACTTCACACTGTTAATTAATGTTGTGCTAACTGGTATCACACAAAAATTTTTTCAAGGGGTTTTCTTACATTTCTAAAATAAAAATCATCTCAACTTACTCTATTGGAAATCCTCATAGGAAAGAATCATAATTTTTATGAAATTTTTATCTCATACTATAGTCAACATAATATTGTACACACCCTATGTCACTGGTGTTGATAGATTGCTCTTACTAGGGAATCAGTGTCCTTGCAGAATGAGGACTATATCACTTTGAGTTTTTGGAATGGAGAGAGGAGAAAGGGAAGAAGGAAAGGATCCATGAGTAAGATCAAAGTATACCAAAATGCTATCTCTCTTCTACACTGATGAAAAATTTCTATGGGGTTTAATAAATTTCTATGAGGTTGAGGTGAGGTCAACCAATCATTCATACCTTGAAGCTGTGAAGTACAGTATCCAAGTGATCAGCAGAGTACCAGTTCAGCAGAAGGCCCAAGTTCAAGCCCTGGTTCAGGTACTTAATGACATGTCAACTTTGAAAATCACAAACATAAATCCAATTTTATCTGACAGGGCTGTTGTGAAGATCAAATAAGGTAAAGAATATGAATGAACCTTGCAAACTCAAAAGTACTGTGCAAGTGTAAATAACTGTCTTTGTTATTCTGGGGGAAAAAATAGAACACACAATTTTTTAGCACAAAGAACTTCCAGGGAAGAAAACCTGAGTAGGATACATAAATGTCAAACTCTGTACAGGGAGAAGGAAGTAGTAAGCCAGGGAGAGAGGGCTACCAAGAGGAAGGGGGAAAGTACAGAAATTATAACAGAAGGATATTGGGAATTAATTTCTCAATCTTGCATATTACCAATAAGAATGGTGATAGCAATTTCTCTGTTATCAACTGAATATCATTTTCTATATTATCTTTAGTAAATTATGCCTATGGTAAAGTGTTTTAATTCCAAAAGTACCAAAAATTTGTATCGTCAGCATAGTCTTCTTCCTAATTTGTACCCAGATTACTAGTGACAATTTAATACAAGTCTACATTGACCAAGTAGCAATATCTGTAAGTTCTGGAAGGTGTGGGTATTTCAGTGCTATCAGATTTGGCCTCTGATCAATGATAATGAATCCAACAAGAAAACTGGGGCAAAGGAACCCAAGCCACAAGTCCCTAGGATTAAAATAATATGATAACTTCTGACACTTTCCCTCTATCACTGTCTCTTCTTCTCACTGTTGCATGGAGAGTTGGTTATAGGGATTACTTCTAGCTCTATATTCTTTTTTTTAGATATTCTAACCATCTCACAAAACTATTCAATCTTGCGACTCAAACTCAAAGTATAATTTTCATCCCTCACCTTAGTGGTGTTCTTTCACCAACTTGAATGCTCATATAGCTAAACAGAAAAAGCAAAGGGGGAACTAAAGAAAAGGCTCTAAATTTTTACTGTTGTGCAAAATAATGAATAAGTGATGCCAAAAAGTTGGATATAAATATATCCATATTTATATAGGCAACAGAAGCATAAATTGCATTAATTCTACACGCTTTCCAAAGATTTCAAGAGTTCTAAAAATATTCCTCCATTTTTATTCATGTTTTATGGATGAGAAAACTGAGACCCAGAGAGGTTAAATAACTTCCCCAAATGTGCACATTTATAATGTTGAGATTTGCACTCAGTCTGACTCCAGAGTCTACGCACTTAATCTCTTTGACAGAGTTGCTAAAAATCTTAATTTTATTACGCTTCTATCAACTCTGAGTTTTTATATAGATTAAATAAGAAAAAATGAAAGCCCCTCACCTAATATTTTGTACATAATAAATAATCACAGACTATTTTATGCAAAGTCAGTCATTTCAGTCCCCAAAGAATTAACTTTTTCTAACTTGGTGGCTAGGGCAAGCTGATGTCATCACTTAAAAATTGCCAAGGACATAAAGCCTATATAACTCAGGAAGAACTGCACCAGTGCTGCGGCTGCCAACCCTGGCTGCTTTCATTCTCGGCAGATTCCCCTTCAGGACTTGAGGTGAATGCATCCATCTGAAACAAGCAATGCAAAAAAGGGAAACAGGTTCTTCTGTCACTCTGGTTCTAAATAATTAGGTCAATTTTGTGTTGGAAAATAGTATAACCTGGAGCAGTGGTTGGTAGCAGCTTCTAATTTGTCCTACTCATCACTATAGCCTGACAAAGTACAAAAACAAATGTATATTCCTATGCCATACATTTCAGCTGATTGAAAATCAGTTATCAAAAATCTCAGCATAGAGTGGCATGCTCTACATACATAAAAGAATGATAATAATGTACGTTAAAAGTTGTGATTTTTTAGCAGAAACCCTAAAATACCTCTGATAAAATATCACCAATATTATCTACCGTGACTTATTATCAACAACAAGACCCAAGGAAACTTCAAAGGCTCTAATCCTTCCTCATGGAAAAATCAACATAAATGGGATTATTTGACTCCAAATAAATTGTTATTTCTACTGGAAAACAATTGACTGTAAACTACAAGACTGTGGCAATCCAGTTCTCTCTGGAAGTGCTGAGAACATCAGAAACAAACCAGGGTAAGTTTTATTGACATTTTTGTTTTATTTTGTTTTTGCTCTTGATTTATTTCCCCAATTTTTCTGAAAACTAGGCAACAGACAATAAGTTTTCTTTTTGTGCGCCATGTTCCTGACCTAAACTAACCGCACATCTGCAGTAGCTGAACCCATTACATTTTTAAAGCATTTTTCCCTGTGATTCTATGGAAATAGAAAAGAGTGATGATAATGGGAAAAGTTTAGCTTAAAACACAGAAATAGAAAAGAATGATGATGATGAGAAAAGTTTTTTAAAAAATAAATGTCTATCTATTCACACCTTAAACTTGTATAATGGTATGATATAATATACCTTTAATAAAATTAATTGTGTAATATTTATCCAAATCCTGTGGTTAGACAGCAGAAGTCTTCATGTCACACCACATTCTCAATCTGCACCCCCTTTGCTATCTGTGAAATTTTCCGTGTTAAATTTAAAATAAACCCTTAGCTCCATTCTTGGTCATTTTTCCAATTTATCCTTTTTGTAAGAATCTCTTTAGAACTTAGTAAAGATGACAGATATAAGTTATTCAACATTTAAAATAACTTTGTGAAGCAAACACTTTAAGTGAACACTCTTAAGGGAAATTTCTAAATATTAAAATTAATTCATAGCTACATTAAAATGTGACTATAAATATTAGTTCAATCATTACTGGAATACTTCTGCTCCAAAAATGCCTATTATCCACTATCCAGATCTATCCAGATCTACTTTGCTAGTTTCCCAATTTGACAGTAAGATTTGTCTTTTTCTGAGACAGTGAAAAGTTTCATTGTCTGCAGAAGACCAGTGTAGTAAGGTATAAAAAATATCTGAGAAGAAAGGGAGAGCTAAGAGTAGAAGAGAAAGGCTTTCTCTACTCTTCTTTCATAAACAATATGAAGTCTGTTTATTTGTCTGGTAGAGAGCCTGAACTTGAAGGACTTGATAAAGCACCAGGAGTGATGAGTGATGGAAAGAAGGTAGCATAGGATGATAAAGCCCAAAGAACCAGGAGGGGCAAATTGCTAGTGCGGGCCACCACCAGAAGGCTGTGCATGAAAGCAGAGGCAGACAGAGACAGAGGCTCCCCACAGAGGCCCATCCAAACTGACCTAGGACACTCAGGAGAGGAAAAGGGAGGTCACTGAGACACATTCACCTTAACACCTCAATTATGCCAACTGACACAAAAACTGAGATCATCATGGAGAAAACCTGGACCAAGAATCAGGAGACGAGATCTGAATCTAGATATTACTCCAATTCTCTATAAACTTAGGCCAGTTGCTTTACCTCTCTGTGCCTTGTTTTTTATGTGTGAAATGGAAAAAAAAAAAATAGATTAAGTAACCTCTGAGATCTCTTTAAGAGCTAAGATCTTTTGACTATATAATGTGTGTGTGTGTGTGTTTGTGTGTGTGTGTAGTGATGCTTGGGACACACCACTGTGACTCAGGCAGCTGAGATGCTGGTGTGCAGAACACATAAAGCTCAAGGACCAGGGTTTTAGATCCTAGGCCAAAGTGAAAAAGAAAAAAAATGAACAACTAAATAAAGATGTTTCTTCCTTCTCTTCCTTCACCCCTTCTTTCCTTCCCCTCTTTAAAAATATAATTAGGAGTGCTTGTGTCACGGGTATTCTAATTAAAAAATAAAGAATGAATTTATTGTACTTATGGGTCAGACAACAGAATCAGATTGTAAAAAGAGCTGAGGATAATCTACTCAAGACAGGGATGTTGTTAGACCCAGACATTAACTTCCAGTTTAAGAAAGAATAAATCTGCCTTCATCTGAGGGGGTGGAAGAGAAGTAAATCTCCTTTCACCGTCTCCAGCTTTTCCAAAGCTTCAGCCTACACTAAAAACTATTTTAAAAGAAAAGTGCCACAGCTGTATTGCTCGTTGAGCAGTTGCTTGGTGAACAGTTTCTGCCTTTTGAAAACAAGGTCATTGAAATTATATTATTTTATCAGCATGCCCTGATGGCTTAGTGGATAAATCTGCCGCCTCCAGCTGGTGTAGCCCACATACATCCCAAGGACCTGGGTTAGCCACCCTGGTCCCGGAGGATCACCATGATAAACAGCCGAATAAAGAAACAAATGTTTCTTCCTCCTCTCTTCCTTCCTGCCTCCCTACTTGCCTTCATTCTTGAAATACCTCTCCTTTAAAAAGAAAGAAATTACAATATCACAGCATGGTGGCAGAACCAGCAAGGGAGCAAGAATTAGTAAAAAATGCAGTCAACAAAACAAAGAAAATGTCTTCCGTTCAGATTTCTGAAACCCTGGACAAATTAATTATCAAAGGTAAGGAGAATCTCAATTTATTTCCTGTAAACCTAAGCACTAATATCTATTACAATAAGGAAGCAATCACTGTCTCTTCCTATTCAAGGTTGTATGTTATCTTCATGTAAATTAAGATTCTCTATTCTAGTATTCCAAAAGTGTGTGCCCAGCACCTACTATGTGTCAAGAATAATTCAACAGGTGATTGGGGATTTTAAAATAAGATATTTGACCATAAATTCTAGATAGAAGTGATACACACAAAAATAGTAAGGATCCAATGACTGATGCAGATATTAAATATGTATTTGCTTTTCTAAATCTTGATAGGAGTATTCAACAAAGAGAATGGAAGACACTGCCCTCCTCAATCAAACTACTTTAGTGACATATTTTCGGCTTAGAGGTTTATCTGTAAATCAGAACATACAGATTGCTGTGTTTGCTGTGTTCCTCATTTTCTATGTCCTGACACTGACTGGGAACATCCTTATTGTCATAACAATTATCTATGATCGCCGGCTCCATACCCCGATGTATTTCTTCCTCAGCAACTTGTCCTTTATTGATGTCTGCCACTCCACTGTCACTGTCCCCAAAATGCTGTTAGATACCTGGTCAGAGGACAAGCTCATCTCCTTTAATGCCTGCGTGACTCAGATGTTCTTCCTACACCTCTTTGCCTGCACAGAGATCTTTCTTCTCACTGTCATGGCCTATGATCGCTATGTAGCTATTTGCAAACCCCTGCAGTACATGACAATAATAAGCTGGAAAGTATGTGTGGGGCTGGCTGTGGCCCTCTGGACAGGAGGGACCATCCACTCCATAGCCCTGACCTCCCTCACCATCAAGCTGCCCTACTGTGGTCCTGATGAGATTGACAACTTCTTCTGCGATGTACCTCAGGTGATCAAACTGGCCTGCACTGACACCCACATCATTGAGATCCTCATCGTCTCCAACAGTGGGCTGATCTCCGTGGTCTGCTTTGTGGTCCTCGTGGTGTCCTATGCTGTCATCCTAGTGAGTCTGAGGCAGCGGATCTCTGAGGGTAGGCGGAAAGCCCTGTCCACCTGTGCAGCCCACCTCACTGTAGTCACACTGTTCCTGGGACACTGCATCTTCATCTATTCCCGCCCATCCACCAGCCTCCCAGAGGACAAGGTAGTGTCTGTGTTTTTTACTGCTGTCACTCCTCTGCTGAACCCCATCATCTATACCCTTAGGAATGAAGACATGAAGAATGCCCTGAACAAGTTAATGGGGAGGGCGGAGGGAAAAGGAAAAAAATAAAGACATCTCAGCCTTTAAGATATTTGGTGCATTTTTCAAAGAAATGTCTTACAAAGAATCTGTTATTATATGACATGCCCTGGTGGAGTAGTGATTTGGTCAGTTACCCTAGAACACAGTACACATACATTTCAAAGATCCTGGTTCACATCCCAGGGCCAGGGGGAACACCCAAGATGAACAACTAAATAATAAAGTATCTTTTCCTCCTCCTCTCCCTTTCTGCCTGCCTCAGCTCACCTTCACCTTCATTCTTGCCTGCATCTTTCCTTTAAAAAATAAGAAAGAATAAGTTAAATATCATATTTTTTAGACTATATGATTCATAAAGTTATCTTCTGACCCAATATCTGGCAATCAGCAATAGAGAGACGTCTTAGGGAATAAAACGCATCAACACTAAAGTAAAAATTGGTAAACTGGACTCACTCAAATTTAATTCTCCTCTTTAAATATATCATCCAGAAAATAAAAATGAGACAGTGAGAAAAAAAATTGGCAAGACATATGCTCAAAAATCTTATATCCAGAATATGTAAAGAACTCTTACAACACAGTGGTAAAAAGACAAAAAACAAAATTATATGAGCAAACAAGATATATGAAAGGATAATAAAGAAATTATGATACTCAATAACATCAGTCATTAGAGAAATTAAGAATAAAACCACACACTCACCATAATGTCTACAATTAAAGACTGGCAATATCAATTATTGGATATGAAACGGTTATTTTGTTAATGAGAGTACACAATCATACAACCACCTTGAAAACATTATTGCAATTTCTCAAAGTTACATACACTTAACCATGAGATCCAATAACCCTACACCTAAGTATTTGACCAAGAGAAAGAAAACATGTGTCCAAAATAATATGTAAAGATTTGTTTATAACTATTTTATTCACAAATGTCAAAAGCTAGACATGCCCAAATGATCATCAATACTTTAATGAATAAATAAATTGTGTGTACCTATAAGATAAAACAGTCAACAACAAAAAGTAACAAACTGCTGATATTCATAAAGACAGACAAGTCAGAGTATGAAGAACAAAGAAGTCAGGCACAGAAGAGTACATACTGCATGATTCAACTTATATGAAAAACAAACCTACAGTGACAAAAATCTGATCCTTGGATGCTGGGATGGTGACAGAGGGATTGACTGAGAAAGGGTTAAATGCTAAAGAGCTAAAGAAACTTTTGGGGGGCATGGAAATGTTCGATATCTTGATTGGAAAAGGGGTTACATGGGCATCTAAGTAGACATCCATCCAAATTTATCAAACTTTAAAATTTAAATGGATAAATTTTATTTGTTTTAAATTCTTCACCTCTAGAAAAGTGTGAGAGCCCATGTACTAAACATGTGTCTGAAAGAGGTGCTTGCAGGACATACTGAATGGAGTGTTTGTGAAGAAAAGAAAAAGATGGCTCCTCTATTCAGCATTTAGAGACATGTTTACAAAGGCTTTAGGGAACAATGTTCAAATGTGTTCCTGGTTTGATATGAAATAAACAGGGTGTTAAATGTAAAAAACAATTTAAATTCTTTATACACTTCCACTTTTATTTCATCAAAATAAAAGTACAAAACCGATCTAGAAACGAGAGTTGCTTTCAAAAGTAACAAAATTAAATTCAATATAAGTAAAGACTTGAATAAATAACTTGAAAATATATTCTAGTGTAAGATTGAAACCACCGAAATCTATAAAACACAGATATGATGCACAGCTTCCCAGTGGCAATAACCCACAGAGCAGTACAAATCCAAAAAGTAGGCTATCTTACAATTATACTTGCTCCTGAAAAGAATCTGTACCCCCAAATTGTGCTGTTATCCTGATAAAACCAGAAGCCTTCTTTAAACTTTTCCAGATTCTTTTTCTTTACATGTTCCAACACGATATTTTCTTCTACTTAAGTAATGGTTAATAAGTCTCTCTTTAATGCAAAAGTCTGTCTCGCTCCAAGCCTTTCCATCTAATGATTTCGATACTTTACTTTTGCTCTCGTTAAAAATGGGACCATAATTATGTCTACACTCCCAACTCACTCATACACATGATTTCACAAAAAAAACTTGTCTCTGTCTGAGATGCTTCATGGCACTCTTTACCTCCTCATTCCTCAAAGTGTAAATGAGGGGATTCAACAAAGGGGTGACTACTGTGTAGAAGACAGATACCACCTTGTCACTGGAGAAGCTGGTGTCTGGCCGAGTGTAGATGAAGATACATGGTCCAAAGAAAAGGGTAACCACCATAAAGTGGGATGAGCAGGTAGAGAGGGCTTTCCGGCGCCCTTCAGTCGACTGTTTTCTAAGAGAAACCAGGATGACTGTGTAGGAGGCGACCAGAGCCAGGAAACAGGCAAGAGAGATGGTTCCACTGTTAGACACAATCAGCATTCCCGTGAGGTAGGTGTCCGTGCAGGCCAGCTTGATGACAGGCGGCACATCGCAGAAGTAACTATCAATAACGTTGGGGCCACAGTAAGGTAGACGAGTGGTCAAGAAGGTCTGCACCAGTGAGTGGACAGTGCCCCCCAGCCAGAGTGCAAAGACGAGCTGTACGCAGATCTTCATGTTCATCACATTGCAGTAGTGTAACGGAGTGCAGATGGCTACATAGCGATCATAGGCCATAATGGTCAACAGAAAGATCTCAGCACAGGCAAACAGATGTAGGAAGAAGAGCTGCGCAATACAGTTGTCAAAGGAAATAGTCTTTCTCTCTAAAAGAAAACCCTCCAGCATCTTGGGCACAGTGACAGATGAGTGGCAGATGTCAATAAAGGACAGATTGCTCAGGAAGAAATACATGGGGGTATGAAGACGTGGCGTAAAGACTATGGTAACCACGATGAGAATGTTCCCCAAAAGGGTGAACACATAGGTAACTGAGAATGACATGAAAAATAGTAGCTCAAGCACCCAGTTATCAGTGAGTCCCAAGAAGACAAATTCAGTCACTCTTGTTTGATTTAGTGCATCCATCCAAAGAACTTTCCAAAAGACCAGGACGGGGGTGGGGGGAATAAAAGCGAATTTAGTTTTAATATTGCAAAATTAGAATTAATTGAATTGACTTTACATCCCTCTTTTAATTGCTTATTTGCCGGCAGGGAATATATAAGATCAAAAGCAATTGTTACAATATACCCACAAAACATGAGGAGCCACTCCAGGCACTTTATATACCTCATTTCATTTGACCACAACCACACCATGACATAGGCATTATTACCACTGTCTTGTAGATAAGTGAGCCTTGACAAGAGTAAGTAAATTGCCCCAAACTCTTAGCCACTAGTTAACTGACACTTCATTTCAGTCTAATCTGCTAATAGCATCAAATTAATATTCAAAAATATAATTCCCAGCTAAAATCATTTATTATGCCGCTCTCCCTACCAAGTAAATGTACTTTCAAAGCTTGCAAAAATATGCTGCATAATTTTTTTCCCAGTCTGGTATCTGGTTTTCCCCTATGTATTCTTCTCTTCCATTCAGCAAATTACTATGCTCCAGTAGATCTGGCTCCACCTACAAACTTTCAAAAATCTTTGTCATTTTCAGTCTGTTGTTTCTGCTCTGAAAATGTACCCTCTCATCATGCATACTCCCCTCACCGCATCCTGACTGTTAAAACACTATTCACCGTTCAAAATTATCTCAAAGGACAGTAACTTTAAGAAAACCTTACTGATGTAATCAAATCTTAGCGCTTTTTATAGCATGCAGTTTTTCTTTTATGGTTCTTAATGGTAAAAGGAAGTAAAATAAGATTTGTTTTTGCTCTGCATTAAACTGAAATTTTCTTAAAAAGCAATAACCTCATGCGACTTACACCTTGCAGCAGTTTTCATGGTTCCTGTGCACAGCAGGTGTGCACAATTATTTCTACTTTTACTGAAACTAACTCTGAGGTCACCTGAAAAATAATCTAATGCTTCGTTCACAATAGAGCCAATAAATTACTTAACAAAGTTAATTTTCTAAATTCTGTAAGATGATTTGTCCTCTAGGAGATATTATTGCATAAACACGAAAGTTACATTGCCCCTAATTTTCTAGACTGATTGGTTGGCAAAAACTGTAAAGAGAGTTGAGAAACAATTACCACAAACCATCAAAAAAATTATACTCTTAATCCAGTTATTGAACTTTTAGGAATATACCCTAAGCTTTCAATGAAAGATAAGTATATAAAAATAAATAAATATAAATATAAATAAATAAATAAACATAAAAACTAAGGTAAGTCATGGAACTTTTTTGGTAAACTTGAATGTTGTAGTAGAACTTGAATTGAATTATATGCAGTCAGTAGAAATGATAATAAAAGGAATTATAAATAAGAAAAAATATTAAAATATTGTGATGAATAAAAGTGAGATAAAAATCTGTTTATATTCTCAACGATTTAAAATATATAGTCATATAAATCATCAAGATACAAATAATAGACTAGAAGGAAATATTGCAATACATATGACCAAAAAAAGGGATAATATTCCTATTATTCAAAGACTTCTTAATACTTGAGAATACAAAAATTACGCAATTGAGAAGAGGCTAAATATGGCTTCTGCGAGTCACAGAATAAAGAAAAGCCAGTGATGCATATGAATTTAAAGATGTTCAACCCCAGTAGTAGTTAAACACTTTTTGTCTCATCAGATTGGTGAAGTGTAAGGAACCGAGCACTCTACTGAGACTGCAACTGGAAGCAGGTATTAAGACCTTTTTGTAAAACAACCTGGCAGCACTAATCAAGTTTTTAAGTGTCCATACCTCCAACCAAAAAAATTCACTTCTAGGTCTGTATTACACAGAAATAAAAGGAACACTACCTAAGAGTCTATGTATATTAAAGTATTTTTTGAGCAAAATAAGGTGCTGGGAATAAACTGTTTATCAACAGAGGAATAGGTAAATAAAATTTAGTATACTCACAATATGAACTACTATGCAGCCATTGAAAAGAATGAGTTGGATCTATGTGACTTAATATGACTGCACATTATAACCAGCTAGAGGAAATACACATTTTACTGCCCAGGTTTCACCCCATACAATTAATTTAGAATCTCTGGGTGTTGAACCCCTCATTATTTCTAAAACTCTCTAGCAATTCCAAAGTGCAGCAAAGATTGCAAAGCATTAACTTCAAGAAATGCCAATATATTAAATTCAGAAAGGGTATATTATGAATTTATTATGATCCAGCAAAGGAGAATGAGGGAAGGAAGGAAGGAGGGAGAGAGGAAGGAAGAGAAGAAACAAGGAAGGACTCAAGAGATTTCTAGATATATACGCATGTATATGCATATTTGAATATATTTATATACTCATACATATATATTTTATGAATTGTGTTTATATGTATTTATTCCTAAAATGGCAGAAGATAGGTGTTAAAAAATACAACTTATCTTAACATTGGTTATCTGTGGAAGAACTGAATGGAATAGTAAAATTGTATTAATTATTTTCATTATACTCTGTAATTATCTAAATTCGTAATAAGTATGAATTACTTTGCTTATGCATGTATAGGGAAAAAAATAAATGAAATAAAAATGCTGCCCTCATGGGATTATGAGTATGTTTTCTTCCCTATGTCTAGAAGTTTATAACATGAGTGCCTTTCTTGTAAACCAATATCCTTAAAATAGGGAGATCCACATGTGGAATATAATGAAACAAAACAAATAAACAAACAAACCTCAACAAAAATCATAGGACACGAGATATTTCTCCTAAGGTGGGGGAGGTGGGAGGGAAGGAAAGAGGTAACAAGTTGGTGGTAAAGGGCAGAGTGAATTTAAAAAACTTAGACCTTTGACCTCCACCTTCCCAAGGGCACTAGAATTCTAATTGTGGGTGTAGTGCGAAATGCACACAGACTAAGGTATGATTTCAATATCCTAAAATGCATGCAGCAATACAAATAATAGAAATAATAGGGATGCCCTGGTGGCTCAGGGGTTAACCCTATACCTGGGATGCAGTTCACATACAGCCTAAGGACCCAGGTTAGCAGCCCAAGATCAGGGAAACAACTAAAATGAACAACTGAGTAAATAAAATGCTTCTTCCTCCTCTTTCTGACTTCCAGCCTGCTGTCTGCCTGCCTTCCTCTCTAAAAATAAAAATAAAATTATTACATGGTATTTAAATTTCTGTATTTATTGACAGAAAAATAACATTTCTTATGTCATCTTATGTATTTAATTTAAATTTTCAAAATGTGTACATTTCATCACAGACATATTTTGACTACTGAAAAATATTTCACTTTGCATGGTAAAAATAAATAAGCAAATAAACAAACAAATAAATGAGAACCTTTCCATAGACTCCTGGTCAGCAAGTATTCGATAGCAGAGAACCAAGAGTTGTTTTGCTTTCAACCAGGAAGGAGACAGTAGAGGGTCATCTTGAGAACAAAGTGAATCCACAAAACTGACCTTTGGCCTTTAGGTTCCTAAATCTCAAATTTCCAAACAGTAAAGTAAGAACTAGATGCATCTCTTCTTCCTGGTTCAATGAAGCCAATGTCTAAACAACCTGTGAACAGGTTATGAGAGAAGCCAAGGAAAGAAGAATTTCTAGCTTCGTTAGAGTCTCTCTAGCACAGAAGATGACCTTTAAAAATTGAAGTTCATATGAACATTTTGCTTTAGAAAAATCTAATCTTGGCTGAAATTCAGTCAGGATAATTCCCTTAATGCCCTGAGGTTGTTTCCAGGGGCAGCTAATTTTAACAGCTGCCTCTTCAATGCTAGAAAAATCTACATACAATGTTACCAAAAAGAGTTTCTGCTGTAGTCTTAGAAAGAGGTGTGTGATATTTTTGACTGAGATGTGGTTACTTTGAAAAAATTACTTAAGCCTGTCTTAGCTTTGCTTCCTCATCTGTACAAATAGAAATACTTTTTACTTCAGGAACTGTAAAAAAAAAAAAAAAAAAGGAATTCATGCATTATCTGGCACTTGGAATGTATAAAAAGTTTGTTCTTTTCATTGATAACTAAAGGACCCTATTGAGAAAATGTCCCCAAAAGTCTTAACGAGAAAAAAATATAGGTAATGTGTTAGGTAGCCTTTGAAAACCAAGACCATCAAAAAGTAGATAAAAGTGAGGAGTCACTAATCAATCAAACTATATTTAGCTAGTATCCCAGAGGTGGCCCTGCTCAAAGAACTTGCTTCCCCCTGACCTTCCCACTGGCACAGGGAGAGTTCAGAAAGGGATGCTGCCTGTCTGCAGTCTCCTCAGGAGTTTCATAGGCTTGGAAATCTGCAGGGGAGCAGACTGCAGGGAAAAGACAAGATAAATCAAATTCGGTTCCAAATTTAAACAAAAAAATGCAGTAACTTCTTTTTTAATCCTTTGAAAGAGCACACTGGCGCTAGGATCAATCTTGTAACAGACATTTGTTTAAGGGAATTTCTTCTAGCCTCACGTGGGATTGCCCACCACAGCTGTGTGGTCTTCTAATGATCTAAAGAGCCCCTTCCTTACTCTCAAGTGTCAGAGCCGGGTATGTATTTACGTGCTCCGCCAAACCTAGAGGCAGCTCTTCCTGCCCAGGAGACTCTATCGCTTGCTTTTGCTTTCTTTCTCCTTGATTTTCTCTAATAAACTTATAAAACTGCACTCTAACCCTCAAAAATCCTTTCTTGAATCATTCCTCGCTGACCTCCGAGTCCGCATCACCATGGCTTCCTTTTTCTCAATTTTAAGACCTCATGTCAATATCACCTCCCCACGGAGGCCTTCCGACCATTAATTTAAGCGCACTCCCCGATTATACCTTATGCTTACTAGTGTATCTTCTTTATGGCACTTATAAAAACCTGGGATTACTGAATTGTTACCATCCATGTTTATTGTCTGCCTCTCCAAATATCAGTCCCTTGAAAGTAAGGACTCCATCTGCCTTGTTGACTGCTACACCCCACAACAGTGAATGTGATCCCAGTACCCAGCCCACAAGACATTCAGCACTTCCTCAGATCTCCAAGCTCCAAAACTACAGAAGCCATTGCAGACCTATTAGGCAGTTTCTGCCCTAAAGTGTCCTTAAAGACAAAACATGTGATTGAAACTCTAGCAAGTATGTTGCGCCTGTTGGAAGTAGAAGATTTAGCACTTTCCTGATTTTTAAAGATTTCATTCTTCTGTAAAGATGCAAAACATCTTCAACTTTCCCATTATATCTTTCTCTACTTCTTTGTAGCCTTTCCCACTCCTTGATCACCTTCATGCTGTTTTTTTTTCCTGTCTTTTTTCTCTTTCTCATCTTTGAAAATTAAAAAAAAAAAAAATAGAAGGCTTAGGAGACATTATCAAAAATTTGGAGAAGGGAAGCGTATTTAAAAGGCCCAATAAACCTAGAAGAATGAAATGCATACACAAAGATATTAGTGGTACCTGAGCAAGGCTATCTTGCTCTTAATGCACTAATTTGATCTTTGCATCAAAATAATAAGGAAGTAAATAGAAATCTTTTTCTAAAGGGGTAATCGAACTAACTAAAAGAATAAGAATCACCACTGGCCATTATATTGGGTATATTGGTCTGTATTATTGGTAGTCTTCATAAAGGACTAAAGGTCAATGAAAATTTGTCCATTTCTGCCTTTTGCTTCCCTTTTACCTTTCTCCCAGGACCTTTGCAATTCTTCCAGCAGTTTCACAATGTAGACAGTAACAACTTTCCACTTTTGGAAATCAGTCCTCTGAAGTGACATGCCAGAAATCAAACAGACAGAGCAGCAGAGTCACCTGTATCTCCTGAATCCCATTTCAGCTTGCACCTCTTTGCTATGTAATCAGAGGTACCTCAAACCCTATCTTTCTCTGTCTCTGCTCTGTTTCTTCCTGATCTCTTTTCAGCACTGCAGAATCAAACCTTGACAAAGATACGTTTAAAGAAGGCTTCTTTTGCCTAGTGGAAAATCAACAGATACAATACAATTGTATATGTCTGTGTCGATTGAATGTTAGGGATAAGACCCTAAAGAAGACACAAGATAGAAGCTCACAGGAACGTGTTAAAGTTGACATAAAGTTGAGATAAAGTTGACTACTTTATTTCTCTAGTAAAATGGAATGCAGCTAATGTTCAGAGATATTTATGACCTGGCTTACTTTTGCACAAACTCTGTTCCATTTCTCCTGACCTTAGGTCTTCCCACCACTCAGCAGTTGTTCAGGAGTTGAGCTAGATCAACTCCTAAATATCTTCATATATTGTACTTAGTTTCTTTTTATTCTTCACAGTATAATTATAATGTTTCCTTTTTAAAAATATTTATGGTATATCATGAGATTCTCTATCTGCTTGGCAACCAAAACAGTAAAAGAAACCTCTGAGGAAAACCTCAGGGTTTTAAAGATGTGGATTGTTTAAGGTAAGAACCAAATGGTGTCCTCTGTATACAAAGAAAGCAGGCAATAGCCTTTTCCCCTTACACAACAGGGATGTAGTCATGATGAGTTACCTCCCGGAGAGTGACAATGGGTAGTGAATCCCTGGAGAGCAGCATTACCAGTAATTCCTCAACTGTAGTCTTCCACATCTTCTCCAGAAGAGCCTGGACTAATCTGTAGCTGACTTCCGGGGCACATAAAGAATAGGCTTTCTCTGGTGGTATTGGTGACCCCTTGCTTAGACAAACAAAGACTGAAGGACCATCTCCCAGTAGAAAAGATTCATTCTTTCTTTGGAAGACTGCATCACAAGTCAACATTCATTCTATAAACATGTGTGATTGCCTAGCCAGGCACTAAGGTAAAGACTCAAATAGAGACAGGAAATGGGAAATGGTGGTCTGTCTTGGTCCCTCCTGTCCCCAAGACTCCATAATCCTATTTGTTTTAATAATTAAGTAAAAGCAACAGGTGCAGTGGTAAAATCTAAACGATTGCAAGTCATAATACTAGGCATTTTGAGAAATCTTTGAGGATGTGTGTATATGTAGTGTATGGATAGGTGACTTCCTAGAAAGCAACATATTAAAAAGAATACTACTGAGTTGCTGAGACAGAAAAGAGGTCAAAATAATTCTTATAAATTAACAGGCCTTTTATTAAACTTCTAAGCCCACACTGATGTAGCATATCAGATACATGATTAAGGTAGGATTTTGTTCAGTACCATATATATGTACATATATGCAAGTACCCATTAAAAAGCATGGGTAATACAAATCAAGAGGTGGCAAACCTTACCAATCTTTTTCCAATTGTGCAGGGGTAATTTAGCTAATTGTTATAATTTTATAATGTTCTTTCTTCTACTTCTTTCAGAATTCCTTCTGAAATGAAACAGAGAAAGCAAAGTACTAAAAGGCACAAAGCACACCTTGAACCTATATAATGTCATGATGTATTGGTCCTTCAATCATTCTTTTTTTAAAAAAACACAAAACAAAAAATATTCCAATCGGGATATTTGTTAACTGGCTTTCTGTGTAGTTCACCCTTTTAATGTTGGTCCCTAGATTTTTTTTTAATCTTTTTCCTTCTCTGCAAATTTTATGTTTGTGCTCTTGAGTACTTTTGCTTTCTTCTCGTCAAGTAAGGTAGAAATAAACTTCCTTGTCATTTCCATTTTGATAAGTAACAACCATGGGCAACATTAGAAGTATATTTGAGCAGGATCCAAAATATTACTCAAAAGCCATTTATTCATTCAACAGACATTTATTGTAGAAGGAAAGTACTTACTCCTAGTTATATAAATAATAAAATAATAAATATAAATAAATACTTTATGAGCTATGATTCAATGCTATTGAGTCTTAAATTGTGTAGCAAGAAGATACGCACTGGTGGAGAAGCAGTTGGGTCAATTGCCTCTGAAGGAGCGCAGGCCACATACCCCTGAGTTCAAGTTCCTGGTCCGGGGGAAACAACCAGTGTGCACAACTAAATGAAAATAAATTGGAATGCTTACTCCTCCTCTCTCTTCCTGCCTACCTGCCTGCTTAACTTCATTCTTGCCTATACCTTTCCTTTAAAAAACAAAATGTATAGCAAGCAAATATAAATGAAATTAGTTTGTGGTAGTTATTTCACTCTATGTGCGTGTGTGTGTGTGTGTGTATAATTGTCATGTTACATATCTTAAAAATAGTTAACTTGTATTTGTCAATTATACCTCAATGAAGCTGAAAAAAACAAAGTTTTTAAGGACTTGTGTCAAGTCAAAGTCAATCTCAGATTCTATTGTTATTTTTGCTGAACTAATAAATATTGTTGAGTGAAGACCTATTTTGTTAGTTAATGTATCTAAAAATGTGGAGTCTTCTTTATTTAATCCTTTAACCAATTTACCTCTCATCGCTCTGTGTACATTGGGGCAACTCACTTACTATTTCCCTAGCTGGAAAGTAGGTAATTATTTTATCCCTTTATTTGCTTTGATTTTATGTGTCAGTTTAGTTAAGCCATGGCACCCAGGTGCGTGGCCAAATAGCTGTCTAGACTGGTTGTGGAGGTGTTTTTTAGATGTGATTAGTATTAAACGCAGTAGACTTTGAGTCAAGATTACCTTTTATAAAGTGAGTGCACCTCATCCGATCAGCGAAAGACCGTAAAAGACTAAGATCCCCAGAAAGAAGGAATTCTGCTTCTGAATTGCCTTCAGACACAAAACTGAATGAATGATTCCTGCCAGAATTTCCAACCAACTGGCCTACTCTGCAGATTCCAGATTTGATAGAATCCACAATCTCATGAGTGAGTTCATTAAAGTAAATTAATCTTTCTTAAATAGATAGGCAATAGATATATGATAGATAGATAAAATCTCTATATAATATAATTTATTTTGATATGATATATCTCTGTAAACAATATATAATTCATTGAGAGAGAGATCCTATTGCCTATGTTCTGCAGAAATCTAATTAATTCAATTAGTCGCAATGGTCATAAAGATGGAAATGTTCAGATTTAAGAAAATTTAGGTATATAGGAAGACCACTGTTCATTTATCACTCTCAGTAGATAAACTTCTCTTTTTGATCTTATTATCTCCAGCCTCCTGCAACATCCACCTTAGGCTACAATAATCATTATCCACTTTATAAAGGTGAGACAAAAGAGAATAAAAAACTTAATGTCATCAAGTCAAATCAATCAACCCACTAGCTCTATTAAATTCTGACTCTCTTTTAAAGACCAAAGCATATTCTTCAATGTATAATCAGTAACATTTGCTTATAGACATAAACTTACCTCTCTTATTTAAAGAAGATTTTCCACTGACATCAAACACTTACCATCTACAGCTGCACCTCCTCTAATATTCAATTCTCCTCATGTACCTTGTAACAAAAGCATAGAGCACAAAATTCTGCACAGGGTAAATCTCAGGCTTGAAAGCTTTGGGAGTTTTATCTATCTGACATAGAATTTTGAAGTGATCATTTCATGACCGTAATTGAACTTGCCATCAGTGAATACTCAGGGGTGTTATTAAAAGTTTTCCATTTCAATAAACTCCCTGATCTCATTCATATAGCAATTTAATAAGTGGACAATAAAACCAGAAGCCTCTAAAATGTGGAAAAATTCCAATTACCTTTGGCAATTAGCATGACATCAATTTTTGCAGCCACTGTATTAACCACTACAATACATGCCAGGGATTCAAAGTCCACTGACAAGTGAAACTTCATGAAGTAAACTGGTATCAATTTAGAGGTTCCCAAAATGTGCAATATGCACCCTGGAAATAACTTAGTTCTAGAAATATCTAACTCAACACCTTGTCATTTTCTTTTACACTGCTTGAATAAAATTTCAAAGCTAGTAATAATAATAAGCATCCATTCTTTAAGTATTCATATGAGGTAACCTCTTTAAAGCAAAAATAAAAATGCAACCTAGTTAGGGTTTTTTTGGAGGGTGGGGGTGGGTGTTTTGTTTTGTTTTAAAGGAAAGGTGCAGGCAGGAATAAAGGTGAGCAAGCAGGCAGGAAGGAAGAGAGAGGAGGAAGAAGCATCTTTATTTTATTTTATTTTTACTTTAGTTCACACTGGTTGTTTCCCCTAGGCCTGGGACTCAAACCCAGGGGCATGTGGCTTTCTCCTTCAGAGGCAATTGATCTAACCACCACTCCACCAGGGTGTCCCATCAGTTAGCGTTTCAAATCTCTTTAAGAGAGTATTTGACTATTTAAAGCGAAAAACAATAATAATGCATTGTGATATTTATAACATGTAACATGTAACATTTGTAACATGTTTTTATAACATATAAAAACAAAAAGTTTAGGAAAAGGGAAAATG
Source organism: Solenodon paradoxus (assembly GCA_004363575.1). Classification (NCBI taxonomy): domain Eukaryota; kingdom Metazoa; phylum Chordata; class Mammalia; order Eulipotyphla; family Solenodontidae; genus Solenodon; species Solenodon paradoxus. The sequence continues at coordinate 7,421 of RJWH01005657.1, read as the reverse complement.
GAAGATTCTTAATATTATACAGACAGTGGTGTAATATTATTTTATGGTATTATAGACATGTAAATATATAGATACATACTCTAAGTGCTAAAAAACTGCTAATAAATAGCTAATAATAGTGGAAATGAAATAAAATAAAATATTTAAGCTCAATATGATTCAAAAAGAAAATAGCTTAGAGAAATGAGGATGAAAAAAAAAACAGCGAAATTATAGATTTAAATTGAACCTATCAATAGTCACATTAAAAGTAAATGGTCTAATTCTATCCTAAATTTATAAAGAACTGCTAAAATTCAACAATAAAGAGAAAATCCAGCTTAAAAATAGGCAAAATTTTTGAATGGACATTTCTTCAAAGAAAATATACAAATGACCAATAAGCCCCCAAAAATATTTTCAACAGAATTAGCCTTCAGAGAAATGCAAATCAAAACCACAATAATCTATCATTTCACATCCATTAGGATAACTATAACAAAAAAGACAGACAGTAACAAGTGTCAGAAAGGATGTGAAAAGATTGAAACCCTATCCATTACTGGTAGGGATATAAAATGGTGCAAGTCCATTCAAAAACAGCTTGGAAGTTTCTCCAAATGTTTAGCACAGACATCATAACCCAGCCGATCATTCCTATATCCAAGAGAATCAAAAACACATGTCCACCTAAACACTTGTATATAAATATTCATCATATTATTCATAATAGTCAAAAAGTAGAAACAACCAAAAGGTCTATAAGCTGAAAGATGGATAAACAAAATGCAATATATCCATGAAATGCAATAATATTCAGTAATAAAAAGGAATGAGGTACTGATACATAATACAGCATTTAACCTTAACATATAACCTCTTAGCTTTTGCAGTGGTTGTGTGGTATAACGGATCTAAGATGGAGAATTTAATGAGAAAGAAATAAAAACATATTAAAAAGAAAAGAAATGAACAAAAGAGCAGAAGATGTTCAGTGCTTGCTTTTTGCCCATTGAATTAACACTATTGGCATTACCTGTGCAGTGTGGGTCATGCCCCAGGGGCCTACCAGTTAAAACCAGATGCAGTTCACAAGTGTCCCAAGGTCCATGGTTCAAGACAGGGGCCAGGAAGCAATCAATGACAGACAAATGAATAAAGTGAATGAAGTGCTTCTTCCTCCTCCCTCTGCCTACCTGCTGCCTACTCACCTTCATTCCTGCCTGCACCTTTCCTTAAAAAAAAAAAAAAAGACTGCAGTTTGGGAGTTTTTCATATTTTTACCTAAAGACATCTATTTTGGGTAATGACAAATGTGGTTTATTTTAAGCCTGGTTTTTCTTAACATATCTTTAAAGGTTTTTAAATTGTTTCATAAATCTGGTAAAATTGATATTTTAAGAACCTCATGTTTAATTTGTAATAAATGGGTACAACTGGATTTTAAAATCAGTTGTGATATTGAGGTTGATAATTAGAAATATATATTTGGTCTTCAGTCTCTTTCCTGTCACACAGCACCAAAAACTCCTAAATTTCCTAAATGATGAGTGCAATAAAGATTGTTTTGTTATGTTAATGCGATGGCTTTCGAACCCCACCTAGGATGAGTGCTGGTTGTCAGAAGAACCAATGCTATGATTAAAGGGTTAAAGTTCTCTATCCCACTCCCCCACGCCTACCTCTGGGGAAGGGAGAGGGGCCTGAGGGTGAATAGATTGCCAGTGAACAATGATTTACTCCATCACACATAGGTAATAAAACAAAGCCCAGGATGGGGTTCAGAGCACTTCAGGCTGATGAACACATGGCTGTTGGGGGTGAACGGCATACTCAGACAGCATGGAAGCTCTGCCTCTTCTCCCTGCATCTTGCCCTATGCATCACTTCCATCTGTTTGTTGCTGTTTATAACCATTCGTAATAAACCTGTCAATAAACTGGTTTCCCGAGTCCTGTGAGCCTCTCCAGAAAATTAATCAAGCCCAAGGAGGGAGGCCTGGAAACCTCTGATTTGTAATCAGTCTGAAGTCAGGCAACAGCCTGGACTTGGGATAGGAATCTGAACTGGAGGGCAGTTTTGTGGGACTGAACCTCTAATCTGTGGAATCCGATGCCGTTTCTGGGTAAGAGCGTCAGAACTGAATGGAACTGTAAGACACACAGTTATTGTTTCAGAACTACTTGGTGGTATGGAAAAAATCTTCATAGAATTCGTATCAGAATTGGTATTAGAATCCTTATCAACAAAATGCAAGTACCTGGGGTGTTTTTGTCTTTGTGTTTGTTTTTAAAGGAAAGGTGGAGGCAGGAATGAAGGCAAGTAAGGCAGGCAGGGAAAGAGAAGTGCAAGAAGCCCTAGTTGTTCACCGTGGTTGTCGTCCCTCCAGCCCTCCCCAGGGTTTTGAACCCAGGGACCTTGGATGTATGTGGGACTGAGTACCAGGTCACTAAGCCATCAGGACACACTCACAAGTTCCTGTTTTTTAATATCCTAAATAATTCACTTTAAAAAAAAAATAATGTGTCTAATTTATATCAGAAAACTAGATTTTGAAGGAAGGCTTTTACCAAGGATAGAGAATTCTTGAGAGATGGGTCCTAAACAGAAGGCGGAGTCAGTTCATCAAGAGGACTTAGCATCACAAATGTATATACACCAAAGAGTCCACAAACATGAAACAGATTGAGCTCTACTACACTGGTCTGCGCCTCAATCGCACCTACTCTCTACTTTCCTGCTAGGGTTGCTGTGAGTCCTGTGCTGCTGACCAGGGCTAGAGCTGGAAAGAGGTGGTGACCAAGGAGAGCTGGCTGCAGGACTCACTCAAGACCTCCTGTCAGTATGGTCAGCTCCCCAAGTTGCAGCCGGAGGCAGCCCTGGGGGCATAGTGAATGATGGCATGGAAGGCCTCCGCTGCACTATTTTATTTCACCATCTCTCTCAGTATTTGGCAGAATAAACAGAAAACAGCAAGGAAACAGCAGCTTAAACACTATCAACCAGTTTGGCTCTCTCTCTCTATAAAATCCACCTAACAACAGTGAATTGCATGTATATCACTAGTGGGAATATTAAATGCTACCATTGCTGTAGTAGACGGCTGCTAATTTCTTATCATCTTAAATATACACTTATCATATATCCAAAGAGTTCTACTCCAGGACCTTCATTCAAGAGAAATGAGAATATATGTTCACACAAGACTTGAATGCAAATGTTCATTGCACATTATTTAAAACTATCAAAAACCAGAAGCAAGTAAAATGCAGAGACTGAATGAATGAATAAATGAACTGTGGTGTGTGCATACAATGCAATACAGGTATCCTTCACTTTGCAAACATTTGTCATCTGTACCCTCACTATTGCAAAAGACCTACATTAGTGCTTGTTTTTGCTAACAACAACGACAACAAAAAAAGAAATCCAAAGAGGACGTTTGCTTTTATGACAAAAGGCAAAAAGTGAAACCATACTGACCTCATTTCCAACTATCCCCACCTGCATCTCTTTGTCTAAGAGGTATTTCTGGCATTTAGAGCTTGCTTTGCCCAAATGCCTAGTAACCCTGAGTACAAAAGAAATTATGGTGAGAAACTCTCAACCATGCTATCATGGCAGAATTTGGTAAAACTGGCAACCAGTCAACAAGTTAGCTCCAATGGTCTCCACTATCTCTGGGTTTTCATGATCTCCATGATGTCTGCAATCCCCTGCTACACTGTGTCAGGAAGACCAGTGGTGTCACTTCTGGGGTTAGATCATAAAATACCAAGTATTTATCTCTTTCCTTTCCTCCTCAAATAACCCAAATGACTGCCTCTCGGGAAAGTCAGCTATTTTGTCATGAAGACACTACATGGAGAAATCCATGTGATAAGAAACTGAGGCTTCTCACCCACAGCTATGTAAGAAAGCCATCTTGGATTTCCATTCTCAATCAAACATTCAGACAATTTCATCTTGACTAAAATTTCTTGAAAGACCTTGAGCCAATACCAACCAGCTAAGTTGTTGCTGAATCTTCAGCTATAGAAAGCACATGACAATAAATATTTTTGGCTAAATAAAGGTTTAGCCACTATGTTTAGAGTAATTTATTATCTAACAAGAGAGAACTAATATAATGGATAAATACATGTCAATTTCCTCACTCTTCTAGAATAACTCTAAACATGTCTTCTTGTGGTTCCAGAGATTTCTCTAGCAGAGCTAAGTTCTAGTTATCCACAGGAATAATTTCTTGATAATGTACACTTTCATTGCTTTTGTTGCCTTACTTTCTCATTTGTCTACTCTCCTACTCATGTTTCTTGGAACTAAATCTCAAATAAGTAATTGCACTCAAACACATGCTTTGAGATCAACTTCTTAAACATTCTAAAGATAGCGTTGTCAGACTTGCAAGTTGTTGAAAACAGAAATAAAATTTCAAAATGTTTATTAAATTATTTGTGCATGTATACATATCTGTGTGCATAAATCGCACGTGTATATGTGTGTGTGTGGAGAGAGAGAGAGGTTGGGGATAGAATCTATGTAATAAGAACCTGAGGAGTCAGGCAAACACACTAGAGAGGGAATGTTGTAATTCTTTCCATCTTTTTTCTATTTCAAAGGATTTTCACAACTATAATTATTCTGTATATTCAATTATTCACTTTTTTTTTAAGAAAGGTGTAGGCAGGAATGAAGGCAAATAGGCAGACAGGAAGAAAGAGAGAGGAAGAATTACTTTATTTATTTTTTATTTTAGTTGTACATCTTCCTCCAGCCCTGGGACATGAACCCGGGTCCTCGGCATATACATGGACCATGCTGGCTATGTGGTGGATAGAATTTCAAAAAATGCCCCCAAGATTCCACTCCATAATCTCCAAAACCTTGAATGTAATGAAATAACAATCTGATGATGTGTTGTGTTATATGACAAAGCTAATCTTTAAAAGGTAAGATATCTAAGTAAGCCTCAGCCAATCACATGAGATCTTAAAAGCACCTCAACTTTCTCTGGTTGGTGGTTGAAGAAGGAGAAGATGAATTTCTGAAGATTCCAGGCAGAAGGATTGAAAATGCTGCTGCTGATTTAAAGATGGAAGATATCACATGAGAAGAATGCAGGGGACCTAAGTTGAATGCCTCTGGCTCATGAACAGCAATAAAACAGAGACATTCATCCTAAAGTGCAAAGAATAGAATTCTGAAAATAATAGAACTGAAGTCGGAAGAAGAGCCTGAGCACCAGATGAGAACTCAGCCAGCCAACACTGTGGCTTTAATTTTCTGATAACTTCAACATAAAACTAGTAAAACATGTCTGGAATTAGGACATACAGAACTATAAGCAAATTTGTAGAGGCTATGGCAATTTGCTATGCAGCATCAAAAACTAATACAGCTTTATAATATTCCACAAACCAAACTTACCTACGATTGTTGCCCATATTTATGCTAGTGAATAATATTGCTATAAAAAAAATAGTACTCCCAAGTTCAAAACCCCTAAACCTCAATTCTAGCCTACCTCTATACCAAAGAACTCAAAAATGAAATTATCAAGTTAAAAAAAGAAAAGAACATTTTTAATGACTTTGATTTGTAAAGTTAGATTGCTTTCTAATAGGATTATAACTATCTAAATTCCATCTCAAAATTTCATTCTATAAACTGGAAAGAAAATGCATTCCTACCTCACCCAGAGAGAATTTTGTTTAATATCTAGTTCCAAACAAATTATGTAACCTATGTCTCACCATACATTATGTTAATTTGGGGAGGCACTCATTTTGTAGCCACAAAACCTACAATTTGAGCTTCCAAACCCTGGTCAGCTTATCTCATGTGAGGAAAAAGTCATAGCAATAATCACTATCCTCTAATCCTACCTGATAGTCAGCTACAGAGTTGAATAAACAACATTGAAGATTTGAAGACAACTTAAGAGAATGACAAAGCAGAAAAGGAAAAAGCATAAAAGTAACTATAGAATTGCACTGTTCTCAATGCCTTGTCATGGGACTCCCCTACTGACTCTCCTCTCCTCCCGAATTGCACCATGCTGTTTTTGTTTACTTTCATACCCCTATAGATTCCCTTGAATACATCCATGCTCCTCAAGTTCAAAGCCATAACCTTCATTTCTAGCCAGTCTTATTATCTCCCAAAATATGTTAGGATCAGATGCATGTCTCAGGAATGCACATAGCAAAGATAGCCTGACTTAATCAAAAAACTTAACATCTCATTCTGAAGCATCTACATTTGAATTTCAAAGCTCTGGCTCCCAAAGAGAATGAGTGTCACCATCTAATCTCTCCAGAGCAAAAATCTACCCCATATACAATCTCCATCTTGCAGTTCTGGATCCATAAGATACAAATAATTGTCAGGATTCCACCTTCCACAAATCAAGGATAAAAAATGTTGTGATCCAGCCCCAGAATCCCTGCCAATCTGTCACATAAAAAAAAAAACTAAGGTATTGTTCTAAGTTGTATATATCCAAACAACCACCTAAGGAAGATTGTTTTCTTATTCTCACTTTTTCAGATGAAGAAACTAAATGAAAGAAGATGAAGTGACTTGCTCAAGACCACCCATCTAGAAAGTGACAAATTCAAATCCAGGCAGGATGTTTCAAAGTCTCCAGTCTTAAATCACAGCAGGCATACACTACGAAATTTAATTTCTCACTTCCTGGTTCCATTTGAATTTTCATGCAGCTGAAGAGTCCTCTTCATCATTGTGTCTCTCACAGCACAGAAATAGGAAGCAGAGTCCTTCATCTGAAGCCCCTTCACAGTGAGATAACTGCAGGGATCAGAAGGATGAAGCAATGAAGAAAAATGCCCTCTGCTCTCCAAAACATTGTAAGAGAGAAATAGGGGTGCTGCGTCCTTGCATTGCTGGTACCAGGACAACCTGTTGAACTCAGACGTCTGGTACTTGCAGCTGACCTGGACAAAGGCTCCTTCCTCAGCCGTCAGCTCAGTGGGCTGCTGAACCCTTTGCCCCGCAGCACCTACAAGCCGACACACCACCATTACCAGGGCAAGTCCTCGACGCCCATGTTTGTTAAGAAGTATACTTTGCATGTGGTCACAGAACGCTGCCGTGGATAAGGAGTTCCTTGCACAGAAAGAAATGGCTGTGGAACGGCAGCAAGAGCAGAAGGGCAATTAGACCACATAAGGAAAAGTGCATCAGGAAGACTCTTCCATTACAAAGGTCAGAGGTGCAATCTTTTAGCTGGAAGAAGATTCTTTTGAAAACTCCCAGCAATGCTTGCTGTTAACTTGGGACTTACCTCCCATTGTCAAGGGAACACACAGAAGGAACTACCTCCACATCTGCTGCAGGACAGCCGCCACCAGGCACTGCACCCTGGGCTCCTGAACCGCTGGAGAAGCAGAAGGTCAACTCCCTGCCTGCGAGGGAGG
>RJWH01005656.1:0-71206 GCA_004363575.1 Solenodon paradoxus | reverse complement strand
CACTGTGGGGCTATCTCTGGCACTCTGGGGCTATCTCTGGCACTCTGGGGCTATCTCTGGGATGTGGGGCTATCTGTGGCATGTGGGGCTATCTCTGGCACGGTGGGGCTATCTCTGGCACTGTGGGGTTATCTCTGGCACTGTGGGGCTATCTCTGGCACTCTGGGGCTATCTCTGGCACTGTGGGGTTATCTCTGGCACTATGGGGTTATCTCTGGCACTCTGGGGCTATCTCTGGGATGTGGGGCTATCTGTGGCATGTGGGGTTATCTTTGACATGTGGGATTATCTCTGGCACTGTGGGGCTATCTCTGGCACTGTGGGGCTATCTCTGGCACTCTGGGGCTATCTCTGGCACTCTGGGGCTATCTCTGGGATGTGGGGCTATCTGTGGCATGTGGGGTTATCTTTGACATGTGGGATTATCTCTGGCACTGTGGGGCTATCTCTGGCATGTGGGGTTATCTCTGGCACTTGGAGGGTTATTGGGCATTTTTGGCACTGGGATGCTTAAAGTGGCATGTGTTTTAGGCCGGACATTTAGAGTGGGGCTTATAGGGGTGCCAGATTTGTTTTTCATCTTAGGGTGCCACAATTCCTTGTGCTGGTCCTGGCCGTTTGTGTAAAGTCCTGCTGGGCCACACATGGTTACTCTGTGGTCTGACTGGCATCCCATAGTCCTTCCTTGTCGCTGGTCTGGCTGCTCTGTTCCTGCTGAGATTGCTCCATCTCCTCCCCTCCCCTTAGTCTGCAGCGCATCACCCCATCCTGCTTTTGCCATCCTAATGGCCCGTTTTTGTCTCAAGGGAAGATGGTCAGCCTAGGCTTACCCTTTGTCCAACATGTTCCAGGGGACCCTGTTTGGAAATACTAGCCTCGAGGCTTCAAGTCTGCCTCCAAGGCAGGACATTCGGCACACCCCACGATCCGTGCAGGTTGGGTGATGGAAGTCTGACCAGCGAGCATCTGGCCAGACTGGGCAGGAAGTGGGACTTTGCATGGGACATGTATTCTGTGTGTGCTGAGAGCATCATCATCATCACCAAGAGATTTAGCCTTTGTGCGGGCTTCATGGGCCCTGAGGGCATGTTCAATGTGTGTGTCTGAGTGTGTGTGATGGGGTCACTGTAGAGATGACAAGTCCCCCTACAGTCTGATGGAATCGAGGCCTTGTTCCCCACCACCCCCACCCCAAACCTCCGCACGGCCCCTCCTTACCTGCATCCTCCCATCTGGACCCTCCGAGGCAGGAAGTGACTGAGAAAGGAGAGAAGATGGTCAGGAAGTGACGCCGCCCGCCCCCTCCCCCGTTCTCCGGCTCACCCACCCACAGCCTTAGCAATGGTCTTTTCACCTCCTGTCAGGGGTTCGAGGGCAGATTTTTATGCTACAGATCATAATGCCTAGGTGGATCATGAAATCCCTTCAGTAGGTACAACTGCAATTTTTCTTTTTAAACTTTGCCTTTTCAATGAGCACGCGGTAAAATGGATTTTCCTTGAGTGCGGGATTCTGTGAATGCACCGTGTGTAGACTGGATCTCAGTCTGAATGACCGACAGCCGTCCTGTCACTGCCCCTGCCCCCACGTTTCCTCCTGCTACCCTTGTGCACCAACGTAGCCATCGGCGATCTGAGGCTGGAAATGGACTAGAACAGAGGCTGTCCGTCCGCACGTGCGTGGAGAGGATGAAGTCTGCTTTTTGTGTGTGGCCTGTCATGGGAAACGGTCCTGAGTGTTGCTTTCAATCAAAGTCGGAACTCCAGAGCTCCAGGACCGAGAGGACCGAGAGATGAGCCGGGAAGGGGACCCGAGGCAACATCTGCTGCTTTCCGGTTTTCCCAAAGCAGGGCAAGCAGTTTCTCTTTACAGCTCCCAGGTCGCAGGGGAGGACATCGGAGTCCAGAGGCGGAGGGACTTGTCCCAGGTGGCACTGCCTGCCTGGGGCACTCGCATCCTACGGACCTGGCCTCCCCTGGTGGGGTTGATCAGTAGGACCAGATAGTCAGCCACTTGGGCAGGGCCCCTGACTCCTGGCCCAGCTGACGGTGGAGGGGAAGTGGCTAGCGTCTGAGTGGGATGAGGTTTGATTTCAGTGGGGACGGAGTGGGGTGGCTTGCTTGTGTGACCTCCTAGCCCACTCTGCGTGTCTGCCACAGGCTTTCTCCCTTAGGCAGCAGGTACTGTGATGTCCATCTGTCCGACTCCTGAGCTGGCCGCTCCGCTCAGCTGGCCCAGAGCAGTGGCCATAGTTTTGGTTCAGTTGGGGAGGTGACTGACCAGCTGTCTATCTATTGTGGTGGCCAGGGCAGCCTCAGGAGGTGTGGAGATGTCCAGTAGAGTGGAGACAGAGGAGGCAGGGGCCCCTTGCCCAGCCCTGACCCTGATCTCTCTCCCACCTCCCTCTGGTCCCAGCTCCCCGTTGCAAATGAGACTACACACTAGAGGCTCATTTCTTTGGCTAAACTCTGAGGGTCAAGGCACCTTGACATGGCACTGATGGGAGAGGAGCCCCAAGATCGTCCCTTTGGTGCTGTCCAGTGATGGATTTTTAGGCACTGCTATCCTTCCTGGGTCTGCATATCGGCTCTGTCACTTCTTGCGTGTGGGCCTTGGGAAGAAGAGGAGCCTCGGCTCCCTCTTCTGTAGCATAGAGACAAGCAGAAACTCAGCTTCATAGTGACGCTGTGAGGATACGATCACAAACTGTGTGAAAGGAAGGGTTCAGCTGCTGCCTTCCTGGCCTGTGCTCAGTGCTCAGAGCTCCGGCGCGCAGCCCTGGGCCTGGACACCAGGAGGCCTTGTACCTTTCCTGATCCACCATCCATGGCTACGCCCTAGTGGCCCGGGCTGGGAAGAATTTTCTACCTCCTGGGGCCCAGACTGAGACATTCCAGGCAAAGCCAGCCACCGAAAAGCCAGAGAGAGAAGACTGATTACTCCTGCCAGCCTCTCTCCACTCTGCCTTTTCAGATTTAATTATGTTGAGTCTGCAACCGGAGGTCCTGGTCTGTAGATGAATTGTGTAGATGAATTCCTGTAAGCCACGCAGAGACATGGAACCCTGTCCCCTGCCTCCTCCTTCTCTTGCACCCCTAATCTTCTGGGGGAGACTCTGTTTGGCAGCCCTGTAGGCTGCATCTGGCCGTGGATGAGTCTCATTTGCTCTCTACAATGTTTAAAACTCTGAAGTCACCTTTTGAAAGGTTTCTTTTTGTTTTGCTTAAAAAAAAAAAAAAAAAAAAAAAAGGCAAGATCCAGGTGTTCTTTGTTTTTAAATAAAAATAGGACCCTCTGCCAGGGGCTACATTGCTGGGAGCCCCAGACAGTGGCCTGTCTGGTCTGCTTTGCTGGCACACTGCTGTCCTCAAGTTTGGAGGGCCTCAGCTTTAAATCCACAATGGTTTCTGCAGTGAGACATAATTTTCACACTAAGTGGGATGTGTCAAGATTATAAATAGCCTCCTGTTTGTTCAGGTCAGGATTTGCAGCGAATACCTTTGCCAGAAATTTACAAATGCTTTCGGGGTTTGGGACTTGAGCTGCACTCGGGTGGCCCGTGCAATCGCCTGCTCTGTACAGCACTCAGAGCCGGGACTAGCCAGGCCAGCCAACCTCGAACTCACTTGTGGGCCCTTCCTGGACCCGTGAGCATTGACTTTTGTGGAACCTGCATACTGGGGACGAAGGCCAGAGTGAGGCCTGCTGAGAGCAGGACCCCGGGAGGCTGGGACATCGCTGATGCTGTAACAGTGACGGCAAACACCAATGGGGCTCCTATCCATCCTCCAGGGCGAGGGGCTCCCATGGAAGGTCCCTTGTCACCCAGACAGCCACGGTGTCCTCACTGTCTCACACAGGACACCAGCAGACAGACAAACACAGTGCCGCTGGAAGTCACGTGTTCCATTTTCTCCATAAACAACGACTGTATTTGATGGTCCAGAAACTTCTTTACAGCAGTCATCGAAGACAGCAAGTCCAACCTGTGCGAGGCGGTGATTCTGGCTTTCCCTACCTTCGAGAGGCCGACTCGGAAGGTCCGAACCCCTCTTTCCTGAGAGGACATGATCAGTGGGTCACGTCTAACTCGGAGCTCTGTGGTGGACGCCAGGTAGGGCCTGGGAGGGAGGGCAGGTTCGGTCTCCACTCGCCCTCGAGCACACGGCGAGTGAGCGCTGCAGGGAGGGCCTGCGGGATTTACACGCGTTTCACGCCTTCTCTGTGTCTCCCTTGCCACAGTGACAGGCCCTCCGTTTTGTTCAGAGCATCATGCATCCCAAAGCTCATTCCCACACGGGGGCTTCTTCCTCTTCCCGACGGCCAGGTGAGGAGGGGCCGTGCTCCCTTCCGTGGTCAGGACACTGGGGATCAGAGAGGTGCAGCCGCTTGGCCACAGTCACGCAGCTCGCTGGTGGTGGTGCCAGGGTAGAAACTCCGTTTCCATCAGCCGACAGGGCACTATGGACGCCTGCCTCGGGGAAAGCCCCAGAGCTGGTTGCCCTGTGCTGCTGGTGGAGAAACTGAGGCGCAGGGGAAGTGGGGGTGCTCATTCTGGATTCTCCGTGGGCGCCTCCGGTGGCACATAGGACCCTGTGGCCTCTAGGAACCATCACCAGTTTCGTGCCCCACCCCACACCCCTCCCAGCTGCCCCCGGAGACACTTCGTGTCCCTGTGCGTCAGGGTGCAGTGGGTACAGTGATAGCCCTTCAGAATCCCAAACCCAGGCTTTTCTAATGCCTGTGGCCGGAGGGGACTGACCGCCCATCTGGGTGTGAATGTCACGTGCAAATTTAGGTTTCACTGCAGGAACTTGTTTGATTAGGTCGTGTAGCCCCAGATCTCACCGGCGTGTGACGAATGTACAAACTTTACAATCTGAAAAATCTCTAGATTCCCAAGTGCCTCTGGGCCGCAGACCTGGAGAGGGGACAGCTCGTGTTTCTTTCGAGGGCGCTCGACACTTTTTCTTTCACTGGGCATCAGTTGGCTCAAGTTAAGTTGAAAAAGCTCAAGTCCTCAGGGAGCCTCGGTGGCTGCCTCCCCACCAGCCTGCAAGCTGCGGGGTCCCAGCCTGAATCCTGCCCAACCCGTCTGCATTCACTTCTGACAAGGGTTTGCTTAAATGCTGTCCTCTCCTGAGGCCCCATGCGCCTCCCGCCTCAGGGAGAGCACAGCACCCCAGACTCGGAGCCCTGGCCCGGCTCTGTCTCCACAAGCCCCCCGCCTTCCAGCCCCTGCATCCCCTGGCGGAGTTTGCCTAGTGACTGTAGCGTTTTGTCGTGGTCACAGCTGTGTCCCAACACTGAGCCCCGTGCCTGGCCTGGGGCAGGTGCTGAGCAAATCCCTGCTATCTGCATGGACGTGTGGGTCCCAGAAAAGGTTGTGGTTGTCCCTGGATAGTTCGGTCCTGCCCACTTTGAGAGCTGTTCTTGTCATTGGAGAGGCCAGACCCAGGTCTGCGTTGCCCAAAACCACAGGCCTCCCCCCACAGGTGGGCACACGCACGCAGGCTCGCACACGTGCACACGCATGACATGCATGACCCACGCACAGCGGCACACTCCTGCACACGAGAGAGATATTGGGGCCGTTCTGCCAAGTGCGGTGGAAGCCCCTCCTGGTCACATGGGGAAATCCGCACTGCAGGCCCCTTGGTTGGAGCTGGGCAGAGGGAAGAGAGGGCCAGTGCCAGTCCCTGCAGCGTGGAGCCGGGGCTGTGGGATCTACATGCCTAAACTTGGCCCTGGGATGGGCAGGGGCACCGCTCACAGCTGGAGCCCCCGCTCCCTGTCTGCTGGGCGCCCGGCCCCTCTGCCCACCCTGCCCTCGGCCTCCATCCTCACCGACCCCCGTGGACCCTTCCCCCCTCTCTTTCCTTCCTGGCTGGCTCCTTCCTTCATTCCGGTCTCAGAGGGGACATCACCATCTCGGAGGGGCCCTCCTGGCCTGCCCAGCCCCCAGGACAGCCCCTGAGCAAACTCCATCTCTGCCTCAGCCGTTCCTTCCTTCACTGTATTTATAACAGTAGTTAGAAACCTGTGAGTAATTCAGCTGCTGGCTTGTGTTTTCCAGCGGCCTCTCTGACAGCCTGGCCCGTGGTACCAGACGCATTGCCTGCCTGCTCTCCCGCAGTGCTTCGCACGGAGCTGGACACGGGGCAGGTGCGCAGAGGGATTCCTAGATCAGTGTGTGCATGGATGCGTTTCCGGTGTCTGAGGACTGGGGGGGAGCACGGCGGAGGGCGAGCTCCGTGTCTGCACGGCCCCTCGCCCTGCCAGGAGCTGCCTCTCCTCGCTCCTTGCTGACGCTAATAATTAACATGAATACTATTGCTACGCATGCATATTGAGCACTTACTCTCTGACGGGCCGACATTCTGACGGAAGCTCTACAGTCATTGATTCATTTCAGCCTCACCCAGAGCTATGAGGCAGGTCCTCTGGCTTCCGTTTTGCAGATGAGAAAAACGAAGCTCCCAGAACAGGTCCGAGGTCTGCCAGCTGACAAGAGGCGGCACGGAGTGCAGGTGCTGGAGCCCGTGACTTTCCCGGTCCCAGGGCTGACTTCTGGAGTTGGGGTGTCCGGCCCCACTGTGCAGGAGTCAGGGCGCCCTGACCCCCGCAGGCTGCTCCCATATAGGTTGGGGCAGCAGTGGGGAGCCCTGGTCACTGTCGCCCAGTCATGTCATCGTCCCCGAGCCATGGATGCCTCCCTGACAGCCAGCCACGAGGCTGCAGGGTCCCCAGGCTCTGCCATGAGAATTCTCTTCCATGGGGGCCCGTGCCCTGTGCCGTGGGGTCCAGCCCTCAGGCGGTTGAGTCCTTCGCCATTTCCTACTCCTGGGAGTGGCTTTGGAGGTTCCGAGGGCCCCCAAGAGGCCAGGAGCGCTGGGCTGGCTCTGCAGCGCCGAGGCCTGGGGGCCTCGGGGCCTGGCTCCTTCCCCACAGAGAGGGCCTCAACTTCCCCTGCAGCATGGCCGGTCAGCCCTCCCACTTCAGAGGCTGTTGTGAGAGTCACAGAAGAAAATGGCTGTGAAGGGACTGTGTGAGCTGTGGCCACTAAATGACAGGGTGTCGATGGGCCACCTCTTCATAGGACTCCCCGGAACCTCGTCTCCTGGCGCTCCGTGACTTTCATACTTGAGGCCACACGCTGTCCCTGTCTTCCTGACTCTGTCTGGGCTCCGTGGGCCCAGGGGACCGGCCTGGTCCTGTCGGGGGTGAGCCCCATGATGGGGATCGGCGGGAGGCCAACAGAGCAGGGCCTCCACAAAACCAGCCGGGGGCTTGGCCAGCTGGTGGGGCCAGCGGTGAGGCATGAGGGGCTAAGGGCCTGGTCTTGGGATCCCCAGGCCGAGGGTGCACGCAGCCCCGGGCAGAGCCCCGGAAGGCAGCCGGCACCTGCGGGAGGCGTCCATTCCGCCAGCTGATCCATGAGGGGCAGCCATGCGAGCTCGTCTGCATGCGCAGTTCAGTCACATGCACGAAAGCCTGTTTGGAGGCTGTGTTCTGCCGCGAAAACACACACATGTGTGCACGCACTCACGCTCACACACACAAATCCACACATGCAAAGTCACACGATACCCACATGAACTCACAAATCTGAACACACAGACATACATACGTACACACGAAAACTCAGATGCCGAATTCTCACACACACACTTCTCTCCTGTGCTTACAAATTCACACACACTCACCTGCTTACACACATTCACACTTACTCTGTCTCACACACACTCACACCGACACACTCCCTGCTCAGGCGGACAATGTCCCAAGTCCTTTCCCTGAAACCGGGGAGCAGCTCCCCTCTGGTTCTGGTTTTGCAGTCAAGCACCTCTCAACTCAACATACCTTCCGGCCCCCTGACAAGTGGCCAGAGCTCATCCTGTCTCCTCCCCAGAATTTCATAAATGGAGATGGAGTCCTGGAGAGACTTGGGGACGTATCTGAGGCCGCACAAGTCTGGCCAAGCTTAGAACCCAGAGCTCAAGCCACAGTACACGCTGCCTTCCTCCTGTGTCCCCAGCTGGCCCAGGATCCTCCCGACTGGCCAGTGTCTGTGGCCGTCCAGCAGCAGGTCCCCAGGCCCCAGGCATGGTCCCAAGGCCATAGGCGGGGAGGACCCCAGCGTCTACCGTCTCCTCCCCATCAAGCAAGAGGCCCCTGGTCGCCTGCCTGAAGCAGATCGCTGGCTCGCTTCCCTGGCCAGAGCGAGCACAGACCCTGCGTGTGCTCACGCTCCAGCAGGTGGCCTGGCTGGGTTCTCCCAGCAGCACACAGGGACTCGAGGGATAGTGTGTGTCTTCGACTCTCACTCTGTGCATCCTGAGGCTGATCACCCCCGTCTCTGCCCAGAGGACAGGAGTTTCCCGTCCCTGGAAGCATCCAAGTAAAGACCTTCATGGGGTGAGGGAGGGGCT
Source organism: Solenodon paradoxus (assembly GCA_004363575.1). Taxonomy (NCBI): domain Eukaryota; kingdom Metazoa; phylum Chordata; class Mammalia; order Eulipotyphla; family Solenodontidae; genus Solenodon; species Solenodon paradoxus. Next base: position 62,774 of record RJWH01005656.1, on the reverse strand, counting down.
GGGGCAGCAGAAGGGGTCTGGGTGACCCAGCTATCCGAGATGTTCCCGAGCATGTGCACCCCAGGCTCAGACCCAGGGGAGACCTGACATCTCGTCCCTTGCACCTGGGCCCAGGGGCCCTGGAGACGCCACAAGGGGTACTCACCCAGTGCTCCCAGCAGGCACAGGGCGGCCAGCAGCGCTTGCTGAGTCCCCATGGGTGCGGCCTCCTCCCGCTCAGCCTCAGCCCACGGCACGCTGGGCGAGGGCGTCTGGCCGGGTCTCCCTCGCGGAGCAGTGGGCGGGGCGCGCTGCGTGGGCAGGGATGGGGTGGGGGCAGGCGGTGTGGGGCCTGCGTCACCATGTTTGAAGTTGAGCTGTCAGCTTCCTCCAAGGGCAACCACCTGCCCCAGTTGGGGTGTCGCTGTGGCCTTGCCGGCTTCCTGCCCCAGGTGCCAGGCGGGGGCAGTGGCCCAGGCTGGGCAGGGAGGACAGGACACCCAGAGGGGAGGTGCAGCCCCGGGTCAGCTCTGGGGGAAGGGGACAGGGCTGTGCCTGAGCAGGGTCTGGGGAGAGGGCTGGGGCTGTGCTGGGGGGCAGAGGTGGAAGTGGGGTGATGCCAGTTCCTGTGACAGACACGGGGGAGAAACCCTCCCCTCTCTGGGGGTGAGGTGGGAGTGGGGGCGGGCGCCCCACGGGTGGTGTCTACCAGCAGACACATGGGCCCCTCCGTGGGCGTGTGCATGTGCGAGTCAGCGTGGCCACGCATGCGTGTCAATGTGCATGCATGAACGTGTGCCGGAGTCCATGGGTGCCTGCATGTGTGACACTGTGCGTGTGTTCATGCATGTGAGTCGTGCATGTGTGTATATTTGTGTATCCATGTGCATGAGTGTCTGCATCTGCACACATGTGCATCTTAGTGTGCACGTGTCTGCACGCCTGTCCATGTGCGCAGTCCTGTGTACACCCATGTGCATCAGCATGCGTTCATGTGTTGGGGCGTGTGTGCACGGTCAGCAGGGGTGTTCACACGTGTGTGCCTGTGTGAACTCCTTGGTGGAGTGTGTCTCCATGTCCGTGTTGCTCCCGGGACTGGAACCCCCGTGGCCTGCTGAGGAAGGGGCAGGATCCGGCAAAGGTGGGGAGCTGCCAGGGAGGCCTCCAGCCGCCTAGGCCTGCATGGATTCAGTCCGTCCCTCAGACCTCTGCACCCCAGGGTGTGCAGACCGAGGCCCAGACCTAGAACACCCGGGCTGGACCTCAGAATATGGGCCGTCCCAGGCAGGACAGAAGCTCAAGGACGGGAGTTTCAGGGCAAGGGTATGAGGGTCCCCAGCCGCATCCTCCGTCCCCTCCGCCCGCCCCCCCGCCCCCCCGCCCCCCTGCAGCTCAAGGCCCCAGGGAGGTGGTGGGGCAGGTGGGGGTCGGGGGAGACACGACTACTGTTCTCTGGGCCAGTGAGTCTCTTCGCTTCCTAATGTTCAACAGTCCTGGGCCTGCATGCCTGAGGGCTAGAGGGGTTTGGGATGCTTGATTCCACTCACCGATGGGAGGAACTGAGGCCAGGACTGGCCACGAGGACCCCTGTCCTGTGATGGAGCAGCTGCCTGCCCTGGGGCCACACCTAGCACCCCCTCAGCCTGGCCTCCCAGCCCTGCCCCTGCCCTCACTTGCCTCCTTCCCATCCTGTGACTGGAAATCCTAGGTTTTCATTCATCCATCCATTTGTTGTTTGATGGCTCGTTTGTTCATTCATTCGTTCATTCAACAAATCTTTGCTCCAGGCTAAGCACCTGGAAACAGAGATGGAAACCTGATCCCCACCCTTCTAACTCTGAGCAGCTCCCTGAATTATTTTTTTCTTAGAGACTTAAACACCCCAGTTGTGCGTACTGAGTGGCTCTTCGTGGCTGTTACCACACACAGCCAACATCTGTGCAGCAGGAAAGGAGAAGGGATTTCTGCTGAGCGCCTATGTATGCTCGGGGGCGAGGGCGCTTCATCCCCCCGCCCCTTCGTGGGAAGTGGCAGAGCTTTCCATTTCACAGATGAGGAAACTGAGGCTCAGAGAAGATCGCATTTGGCCTCAGCAGTTCAAAACCAAGATTTGCACCCATGTTTTTCACTCCACTAAGCTAGCCACTGCCTTCTACTCCCTACTTTTCAATCCCCCACAAAACATTTGGCTCTTTATTTGCTCTTGGGGTCTTCATTACAGGCAAGGGTACTGCTTTTACTTATTCTTTTGCTTTTGGGAAATTGAAAGCAGCTCATGGTTGCTGCTCGGGGCCTGGGACTTGGTCCCTGCCCCAGTCAGTGGGAGGGATCCCCTCAGTCCCAAAATCACCCAGTAGGCTCCATCTCTGCCTCCTCCAGCCCCTGGCTCCTGCCGTGCCCCTCCGTGCCCCTGCCTTCCTCGTGCCTAGCCTCAACCTCATCCTCGTCCCCTCAGACCCCAGATCCCTGGCGGGAGTTTCCTGCCCTCATACTGTACTTTCCATGACACAAGAGGAAGTCAGCTGAACTGGGCTGGGTTTTCCATGCAGCTTGGCCTGGGTGGAGGGGGAAGGGGGTGAGCAGCCCTCAGGGCCTGGCTTCAGTACCTCCGTCCTCCGTGGGAGAAGCGCCTGCCCGCGCTGGCCTGGGCCATACCAGGTAACCAAGATGCGTGTCTGTCCGTGAGTCACCCCAGTGCTGGCCCCAAACTCCTCTGGGCTCGGGGACTTAGCTGCCCACCCGCAGGACTCGCTCAGTCTGGGCCTGTGGAGGGTGCCTGGGGAAGGGGGCGGAGCTGAGGGCTGGGAGGGAGGGGCGGCAGGGGCAGAGGAAGGAGGTTAGAAACACGACATGTGCATAGTAGGACCTCCATATTTGGTGAATGAACGAACGCATCTTTGCAATGGCTCCCAAAGGCGAGGCGAGGCCTGGTGGCCCAGGAGGCGCCTCTGCTCTGAGAAGCCTGGAAAGAGTCCTGCCGGTATATGCCTGTTGAATGGCTTCCTGACGGGCCCGAGGGTACAGGTTCTGCAGCAGCTGTCCTCCCAGCTCTGCTAGGGCCTCCCCTCCCAGCTTGGCTCCTGTCGAGTCAGAGCATTGGTGGGGCCAGGGGAGCAGGAGAAGGGGCACTTAGGATCCCGGTTCTGGTTCTGATGGAGGCCGAGGGGCATGCAGGCGTGGTGGAGGGGCACTGGGCCGACAGGCACGTGCTTTCAAGTCTCCTGTGCCCCAGAGTGCCCGGTGGCCATGCAGGGCCTCGGCTGGCATGTCCGTGAACCGTGGTGGACATCCTGGAGGCGCTTGTTTGGTTCTGTGAACCTCTCTTATTGGATTTTCTGTCTGGGACCTCGAGGGTTGGGCTTTCTGTGAGGAAGCTCAGGGCGTGCACGTCCGAGTCCCAGGCGGGCGTGGGCTGCCCTCTGCGGCCAGTCTAGCCGCCCTCCCGCTCCTTGCCAGCCCCTCCCAGGAGCTGGGGTCTTGATGTCAAACAGCACTGGCCTCAAGTCCCTGTGCTGAAACCCTGAGTCGCGGCTCAGGTAAGTTCCCTGAGCGCCTGTGGGACAGGCTGTGTGGAGAGGAAGCCACTCAGCCATGGACAGAGCACAGCACACGGTGCTCCAGTCAGGCCTCCGGGAACCACAGCTGTTCTGCCCTGGGATCATTTTGGGGTGCCCAGTAGGGGGCTTGCGGGTCTGGAAGCTGGCTTCCCATCTGCCCAGGTGGGTGCTCTTGGGCCAGATTCTCTTCCTCGACAGGGGTAGGGACCATCCATGCATTGCTTCTAGAAAGTTCCACCATATCACACCGAGGGTTTGTAAGGCCCAGTGTGCCCCCTTAAGATTGACGGCTGATCAGCACAGGCAGGTCCACCCAGCCTCCTACAGGCCCGATCCCAGTGTCCCTCATAGGCTGTACCTGTGGAGCCATAAATGCCCCTGAATGACCAGACCTGCCCTTTTCACCACCACCTGCAGGTCTGCTGCAGGCCTCCCCGTGGCAGCTTTCTAGAAACATATCCCACAGCCCCTTTCCAAAGGGTAGGTAACGTGGTCCCAAGCTGTGTTCACCTCATATGTCCCGAGGACTCAACGTTCACATTTTCTCTCCTGCTGCTCTGCAGGTAAGACTGGACACGTTTGACCGCGGGGCATGTTTTGCTTGAGAGAAAAAAGCCACCTCTTAGCTGGAGCACAAGTGTTAACCAAGCCCATTTTTCACCTGAAGTAGCTGGGGACCAGAGTGGTTAGGTGAACTCCCACGGTGCACAGCAACCGAGTGTCAGGTTCGGACTGGACTCGGGCTTCTGGCGTGTGGGTGACTTTCCCGGACGGCCTCTCTCGTCTCGGCTGGTGCGCCCCTGCTCTGTGAGGGGCTTGCTGTGTCACAGGGGAGTTTGTGGGGTGTAGGAGGCCAACAGCTGTGTGTCCTTCCTGCACAATGGGCAGAGCAGAGCCTCTCTCCAGGGTCTCGTGAGACTGGCTGACCCACCTGTGCGAGGAGCACGTAGTGGTGCCCCCTGGTGGAGCGGCGGTTGGGTCAATCTCAGGACACAGGCTGCAGACTCCTAGGTTCGAATCCTGGGTCCAGGGGGACACAACCAGTGTGAACGACTAACATGGAAATAAAATAAAATGCCTCTTCCTCTTCTCCCTTCCTGCCCATCTGCCTGTTCCCCTTCATTCCTGACTGCACCTTTCCTTTCAAAAAAAGTTAAAATAAAACATGTCGTGACAATGGCTTTTGGGAAATCGTTGGTGAGTAGGGTGTGTGGTCATATATCTGAGAACTAGAGACCTGCCCAGATGGGCTTATATTATTTAGTAAATCAAAGTTATCTCAATAAATATTAAATGAGAATATTAAAAAGCACACAGTGAGTCGCCAGCACAAGGCGTAGAAGGGCTCGGCCTCAGGGAACTTGCAGGAGGAGGCGTATCCAAGCCAACTTCTGCCAAGTCAAGGTGGGTTTCCTAGGGGGTCTGGCGGGTGACAGCAGGCAGGGACCCGAAGGGCGAGAAGGAGTTTTCCAGTTTGCCTGAGGGATCCAGGCTGAGGGCAAAACTTCTGGACTCTGTTGCACAATATCCATGTGCACTGGAGAGAAGGATCTAGAAGTTGGGGAACCTGCATCTCAAGCCAGAGTGGGTCTGGGACAGCCTGCCTGGTGGGGACAGGGGGCTCAATGGGCTTCTAGAGCCCCTTCGATATCCTGAATCAGCACCTCAATCAGCTCTGTGCCTGGAATTAAATGCCTCTCCCCAACCTCAATTTGTCTGTAAAATAAAGGGGTGACCCCAGATGGTCCCCAAGAGCCAACTCAGTCTGTGAGTCGAGACTTGGGATTGTATGTAAAGAATTCCATTCACCAGAACATGAAAATTCGATTGGCTTGATTTCGAAGGATGAGATGGCAGAAGTCACGTTTGGAGAACTGGCCTGTCTCACCAGGGAGCAGGCAATAGTCACAGGGTGTGGGCCCCTGGGGATGAGGAGAGACAGAGAGACAAAGGACAAATAGATTGCACCTGACTCCACTCTGGAGTCACAGGGCCCTCAGGCCACCGTGCACTGTGGGGCGCGGGGGCCATTCTGCTCAGTGGCAGTGCTTAATGTCAGCGTAGTTCGTATGTTGCAATCTTATTGTCATAAAGAAAAATTGGAGTGAACTAAACAGTTAATGAAAATGTCTCTGTGTTCACAGGGAAAGGTTTTGCAGACTATTCATCCAACTAATGGTAGCAGGTCAGTTGGGGGAGTGGGGTTTGGTAGAGATGGAAGAATGAGATTCGGTAGAGCTTTTATTTTAGTTTTAGGCTCTTCTGTATTATTTCAGGGTTTTTTTGTTTGTTTTTTTGTTTTTAGTATATTATGATAAATATAACAGAAAATTCTTTTTGTTAATAAAATGCTTGCAAAGCAAGACAAAATATTTTTTGCTGTTAAAAAATGTTGATCAAACAACCTCTGTTAATAAAAAATATTTGCACAACCAAACAAAAACAATGTAAAAAGCATCTGCAGGAAATCTATTAAAAGAAGAGGTTCCATTTTTTGTGTGTAATTACATGTGACTTTTATTATGATTGTCCTTAATAAGGAGAAAAATGCATGTTAGTTCAGAAAAGTCTGTAAGTATAGAGGAGTATAAAGAAAAGGTAAAACCAGTCACAGTTTTCCATGCAGTGTGGCCACTGTTCGCATAGGAAGACATACATTTTTATTCTTTCGCCTTTATAATTATAATAATTATGCTTGATTTCAAAATTAATGTCATATATATGAAGTATATCTTTATATGTATCTTCATATGGAAGATTATATTTATCTCTCTATATATACACATACCATTTTGTAGTCTGCTCTTTTCTGAGCATTTCCCTCTGTCATTGTCTTGTATGACGAGGTTTTAAAAATGACTCTACAATGGCTCTTATGTAAAGGCCCTGATGTTTTTTGAACAGATTCCTATACTGGACATTGTATGGCCACTCTTATTTTTGGCTGATAGAATTCTGTGATAAATATTTTTGTGCAAGCATTTTTTTTCATAGTCTTACTTCCTTTAAGCAGAATTATTTGTATCAAAGTTTGATATTTGAAATATCAAGTGTCCTTTTAGCAATGGAATTATTAACCTCCAGCCTATTGAAGTTCTAGTGCACTTGAATGCTAATTGACTGAGTTTGCTTCTCAAAAGGGGCTGCCCGAATAGACTTAACAGCAAGGTCAGGGTCAGCGGTTTTCAGTTCTGTGAATCAGTGACATTCAGTGAGCAAGGGGCCCAGGCACATCCCAGAGGGCAAACCTGAGTTTTATGATTTGCTACGTGTTCGGGCTTCTTCTCTGAAGGCTTCCGTCTGTCCAGTGTTCTGTGGTGGGAGGACCTGAGGAGCTGAGGGCATTGTCCTTGTTTCAGAGGAGACTGAAGTTCTGAGAGATTCGGCGGGTTGGGAGGGTGAACCCAGGGTGGCCAGCATTGGCTTGGAGGAAGAGGCAGGTCAGCAAAGGTATCTGGAGAGAAACTGGGCCTGACCTGGAATGGAGGATGAGGTGTGTGGGGCTCAGTGCCTTCTACCCAGTCTGTATCCACATGGAGCTCTCACCGGGAGAGGCACTGAGTAGGTCCCCAAACTTCAGAATGGGTTCCATGTTTTCAGTTCTTTGAGCTCTGGTGGGGGCAGGGCCATGTTGGGTTGACACTATGAGATAGTTTGGAAGCAAGTATGGACTGATGTGGTGTATGATGGTGATGGTGATGATGATAGTGAACATGATGAAGATGATGGCAATGTCAATAATGGTGATGGTGATGACGATGGACATGAAGATGATGGGGATGCTGATGATGGTGACAGTGGTGGTGGTGAGGATGATGAGAGAGCAGTACCAACGGTGGTGATGATGATGTTGGTGATGATGATGTTGGTGATGATGATGGTGACCAGGGTTACCAATGATTAAGGGCCTACACGATGCTCTGAGTAACTCATCTTGTTTTTCCCACTATAAATATGCCACCAATATGGAGGATGATTTGGGGTGGTTCGTAGATGTACCATTTTTTAAATAATTATGTTTTTACTTATAAGAATGTGATAGACAAGAAAATAATTAGCACATCAAGCCTATGCTTTATGAGAGTGACATCAAGTTTCATTTTTAGATTATTTAGCATAAACTACGGAATTGCTAAAAACAGTAATACTTGGCATGTGGATAAAAGTATCATGAAGGTGGAACTTGGGACCATTTGAGGCCATTATCCTTATTGTCCCTATTTTTCAGACGACACAGTGGGGGCTGAGAGTCTAATCAGCCTGAGATTATGCTACCCGCAGTAGTAGTGCCAGCCTTTGAACCCAGAGGCTGAAGACCGATGTGTTTTAATGCAAATAGAGATGCACGCAGAAAAGCTCACCTATCATCAGGAGTCGCTTCAGTGACTTCACAGATTGGACACACAGCAACAAGTACTCAGAGCAGGGAGCAAATCCAAGCAGAAGCTTCCTCTTGTGCTTCCTCCCAGTCGCCACCCCCTTCTCTCAGATCCCCCATCTTGATTTCTATTTTTGCCTTTTCTGGAACTTTATCTAAATGATATCAGAGGAGGTAATTTGTGGCATCTGGCTTTTCTTCATTCAGTGTCGTTCTGGGGGAGAATTATCGTGTTATCAGATGTAACAAGGGTTTTCTTTTTCATTGCTGTGTAGTATTCCTTTGTGGCCGCCACCACCATTCATTACCCAATATACCGTGATGGGCAGCTGTACAAAGTCTGCAGTTTTAACCTTGAGGCTCTGCTGCCACCCACAGATAGCTGCTTATCACAGAGTAAAGACTTTCTCTCAGAGAGTTGTTGACCAAGGAGGGGTGTGAAACACACAAACCCACAATTACAGAGGCAGGTACTTTCCTAACTGCAGCATGGCCTTGAGGTGGCCTAGGTGGGGAGTGGTTTGGACAGTTGAGGGCTTCTCTTGTGGTGTGGACTTTTATAAAGTGCTTTTCCAGGCAGCATCTCACAGCCTGGCAGGTGGGGGGTGCCTCGTCCCCAGACTGTAAATGAGGAAACTAAGGCCGAGGGCATTCACGCCAGCTCCACATGGTCACAAAGAAACAGAGCCAGGATCTGCACTCAAGGCCTTGATACTAAATTCTTGGTTAGTTGTACCTCCTTCCAGCTGCTGGTCCAGCCAGGGGACTTTGCCAGACTTTGGAGACTCTCAGAGCCTAGAAATCTGAGGTGTCTTCTAAGAAGAATGTAACACCCAAATGAATCCCTGGGTTTTGCCTTCCTTTGAACCTCATGTTGATTCATTTGCAACACAGAGGGATGGTCCCTGCTCCAACCCCAGGTAGTGGTCACTAAGTTCAGAAACAACTCCTGGCATGCCCTGGTGGCTTAGTGGTTAAGTCTGAGGCCTCTGGCAGTTATAGTCCATGTACATCCCAAGGCCCCAGGTGCCGAAGTCCAGCTCCAGCCGGTCCAGGGATCCCAGAGGATGGACGGCGTCAGCGAAGACGAAGGGAAGGGAAAGAGAGAGCCAAGTTCTTTAGTTCATCTGGCAGGCATCTCTGCCGGATAGCCAGCGAGCATTTTATTTTATAGTTTTCTTCAATACGTACATTTGGCAATTTTGCAAGCAGACATTATCTCATTGTTTCTGTTCTGTTTTTTTATTTTTTTTTCCTTCTTTCTACCTTGCCTGGCAACTTTTCCCAGATAACATCTGAGTGACATTCCCTGGTTACAGCCGTATTGCATAATATATGCCTTTTTCAAAGATCACTTCTTTTAACATTAACCACATTCTTTTACATACATACAAAGGCCAATTTATTTCTATAGCTATTATCTTTTGCTATATAGTAAAATCCGAAGCCATCTTTTATAATCATCAAATAGTTCTACTTGGAAAAGTTTACATACAGGAAAAGGTTACATCTAATATTCATTTACTAATTTCCTCCATGGGTCCCAAGACTCCAGGCCATGGCGACAGCCTGTTTTTATGTAATATTTGGCCCCTGCCTCACCTTGAAAGGTAGCATTCTTACGTGTGTAGTCTGCCTTTGCAGTTAATTATTCTGTTACCATTTTCATCGTAAATACCCGTGTAGGACAGTGGCTCGAGGGTTGTGTAAAATAGTTCAAACCCTACAGATCTAGCCCCCCTGCGGGGGATGCCATACCTGGCCTCTAATCCTCATTAAGTTGCTGTTAGTTGGGTTTATTTTTAAAGGGGCCGCCTTAGGTCCTGTTCTCTGAGCTGTTGTAACAATTTATTTCTGGAAGGACATGGAGTTTCAGTGGGGAAAATTGTCAGGGGTGCAGTTGGGTCAGCAGTGGAATTCACGTGGGACCCTTCTGAACTGTTAGTGAATCACAGGGTGGTCTCAAGCCCGTGTACACGGTGCACAGACTCATTATTATTAGCAATACGAGTGGAAATGCCCAGATACGGTTCCCAAAACATACGCTGTGCATATGTCTTTTCCAAGCTGTGGCTGCGTCATCCAGCAAGGGTGGATCGGCTCTCGGCACCCAGGTTCATGTCCTAGGGTCGTGAGCAGCAGCAAGATGAAATAAATAGTCTTCTTTTCTCTTCCTGCCTGCTCACCTTGAACGCTGCCTACGCTTTTCCTGCAGAAAAAGCAAACAGCATTCTGTCATCCTCACAGAAAAAGCTTGTTCTTTCACCTCCATCGTGGTCAATCTCCTAACCACTTGGGAGCAAGGCAGCACAGATAACATTTGGCCCGTTTTTCAGAGATTAAAGTGACCGCCCACAGTTACTTGTGAGCTCAGAAGTGATAAGGCCCAGACTTCTGACTCTGCCCAAGAGGAAACTCCTCCCCATTACATGTCTCCACTCTGCGCCGACTTCTTTCAGGACGCATCCCACATTGAGGCCCAGGGCCCGGGGCCATGGAGGCCCAGGAGCATCGGGGGCTTCCTCTGGACACACAGAAGGGCCAGGCCAGGTGGGAGCCCATGGCTCCTATACCCGCAGTACTCACCACCCGTTGGATGGGGCCCTGGGCCAGACGGCTGGGGGATGAAGGTCAGAAAGAACCCCAGACAGGCTGGGTCTAGGACAACTTCCCTGGTGGGGACAAGGGTCTAAATGGGCTTCGAGAGCCCCTCATATATTCTAGACTTCCGCTGGCCCCTCACCACATGGGTGACCTCCATAAGCACAAAGATGGTTCCTGCCTCCTGGGATGGCCTGAGAATTAGATGAGGCTGAACTCTGAGAACAGTGTCTGGCCCCCCGACCCTGGGCGGCACAGGATGGGAAAAACTGAACCAGCAGAGACCCCAGCCCCGCTCTTCCGGAAGGAAGGTGTTTATGAGAAGCACTGCCCAGCTGTCAGAGGCAGATGGAACCAGCTCACGGACGGTGGGCGTCAGGAGCTGTTCCTCAGATTCCATGACAAGGCCATGCTGCCAGCTTTCACCAGACTGGAAAGCAAACGTGCTCCCCAGGCTTGTGAGCCACCATGGATGTCTGGACCTTGCATCTGGTGGGGCTGTGTCCTGCCCACTCTGCCCTGTGTGGTGGGGCTGGTCAACACGAGGGTAGCTGCAGACCCCAGGACCGAGGAGGAAGCCCTGGGTTTGCTGCTGGGGCAGCGCACCAGTCTGGATGGGGCGTGGGAGGCAGTGTGGGGGGTTGGAAGGAAGCTGGAGCTGCTCCTGCCCCCATTCTCACCCTCAAGCAGGCCCTGGCCCCAGGCTTCCTCCTCCAGGGAGCCCTCCTGGGTTCCTACTCTGCCAAGAGTTGTGGCCCAGCCCATCTCCCTCCAGCTTTCTTTTCTTTCCCAACCTCCTTTCTGACTCTCCCTCTCTGCCAGAAAAGCCAGAAGTCAAAAATTCTGTAGTCCTACCAGCTCATTCCTCTCCAGGTTCTGTTAAAGGTACAGTCCATGTGGCTTCTGGGTGATACGGAATTCTCAGTAAAGTCCAGATTGTAGGGTGTGTGTGTGTGTGTGTGTGTGTGTATGTTTAAACACGAGTGAGGCTTTCTCAGGAGGTGCCCATCCCTCCACTGGAAGCGCTTCTGGTGCCTGAATCTGAAAGACGGAGGCTGCAGGCTGGGCTGGGCTGATGCTGGGGTGGGGCTGGGGGAGGTCATGGGCAGATGGGCTTCTGTGCCACGTTGAAGTCCAAATGGCATCAGATAGAGAACTGACACCTCTGCAGACTGAAGCCTTCAACCCGGGAGACGCTCAGAGACCCTCAGATAGAGAGCTGTGTTTGGAGGTCCTGTTACTCTTTGACCCCTAGTTGTGAGTGAGGCAAAACAGGGCCTTTGGGGCCCAGCTGAGAAATACCCTTTGTTCTGCCCAGAGTCTGGGGTCCCTGGGAGAGGAACCCCAAACACAGCCAGAATGACACCAACCAGGACAGTGATAGCTCAGGACCCCAGAGCTTCCTCAGGGATCTGCCTCTGGTGGGCGATGTTATCAGGGCGCCCTGAGCCCAGGGGGTGGGGGCATGGGTCCCGACCTCAGCGTCCAGCATGGACTGACTGCATGGTCCCACGAACTGCCCCATGTCATGTGTGGACCAGTGTACTCTTTTTGGGAGCGAAGGTGGGTGTCTTTAGCCTGATCTCCAGCCTCTCTCACCCCTTAAAAGGCCCTAAGAAGCTCGAGTGCAGGACGGGCCTGTGCGACTGGATGTGTGGTTTCGTGGGTTCACTGCAGAGAAGGCAGCTTCTCCCCACCAAGGAAACCACCGCTTGGGGTTGGAGCTCGGTGCTTTTTTCCACTATTGCCAGGCTCGCGAGCAATCGATTGTTCTGCCAGAGATGACAGCTCACTGGCATTTCTGTCATCTCCCCGGGTCCTGTGCTGAGGAGCCTCTGGTGTGGCGCCAGCTGCTGGGCTCTCAGGAAACGAACCCATTGTTCTCAGGGTCACATGAGCAGCACAGGCCCACACGAATGGCATCTGGCACTTCTGATTGTGGGTCCTGGATCCCTGACTTCCAACTTGTGGATTTCCCTGTTGCCATAGCAATGACAGAATGGGGGGTGGGGCCCGCGGCAGGGATGTTGATTTTGCTAGAACTTTCCATGCATTTCAGGGACTGCTCACTGCAAATTGGGATCTTATCCCATTGGAATAGCTGCTGCCCTGTGTGGATGGATGAGCGGGCTGAGGTCCTGTCATCTGCTCCCAGTGCCCTGGCTGTCCCTCCAAACCATCCTGCCTCCTGGAATTTCTCATGACCTCTTTCTGCACTGCCATGGGCTCCTCACCCCAGGTCTACAGCCCACTCATTTCAAGTACAGTTTTCAGTTCAGCTCAGATAGAGGCGGGCTGAGCGCCTCTGACACAGAGGCCAAGTGGAACCCCACTTTTGGTTGAGAAAGAGCCTTCCCACATTTTATCTGAGGTCCTGGGGACTTGGGAGGAGCTCGGGCCAGAGAGGAAATCAGTACACAGAGCTTGAACCCCATTACGGAGTAGGCCCTGTTTGCGGTTAAATGTTTCGTTTCCCAGGTATGTCACCTGGGACCTGAGGGTTTGGGGGTGCTTGGAATGACTAGCCCTACTTTGGCAGGGGAGCTTCTGGGGGTACAGGGTGGGGATGGCCACTCCCAGTTTCCTAGAGGAAAATAATGGAAATATGACAGAAATGTGATAGGTTTGTCATCTCCAATGTGAACTGTGAAATGCAAGTTCCTTTCCTATCTGCTCTGACAGTGAACAAACTCGCCGCCATTTTAAGGAGCTGAGAGAGCAGAAAGGTGCCACTTTCCGGGTACCTGCCCTACTCACTGGTGTTTTAGCTGTGCTGGCCTGCGCCACAGGTGTCTGAGGGGAACTGAGGCCTTTCCCTGGTGTCTGCGCCATCTTCCTCCCACGTAACCCCGGCCCTCAGCACCAGTGTCTGCCTGACTCAGTCTCTCTCCCCAGCTCGAGGTGAGGGAGCCTGAGTTTCCCTTCTTACCTACGTTTTTTTCTGACTAGAAAAACATGGTCCTCATCCACCATCCTCTGAACAAAGATAGGAAGAGACATACAATATATGAAGCATTTTGAAATCACCCGCAGATCCCAGCACCCAGAGACCTCCCCACCAGACCAGACCAGACCCCTCCTGCTGTGGCCAGCCCAGACCTCTCACTGAAGTCCAGACTTAAGTCTGATTTGCAGCTACAGAGAGACTTCTTTCTTCCCGCACTGCTCTTTGTTTTTAAAACAGTTTTATGGTGATAGAGGCTGCATGCTCAGTGGAGAGAGTTTGGAAGTGACAGACATGGATTTGTTTCTTGCTTCTTGCGGCAAAGAGAGGGTACTGAGACTCTCACCTCCCTGAGGTGACCAGGAGGCCACAGACTAGCTCCCTGGTCCTCTTGGGCGTTGTAAAAATGTGTTTCCACTGCTGAGAGCACATTGTATAGACGATGCTGGGTCGTGGCTGTGGTCATGAGGCAGCATTCCCCAGCGAGGCCTGCTGGTGCAGAGACCCTGCAGCCTCCATCTTAATTTTCTCACAACCCCGTGAGGCACCTCCTCGGAGTTTTTACAAACTTTTCTAGTTCTGCAGAAAAGTGACAAACGACCATGACCCGCGATTCAGAACGTACGAAACCTCACAGAATATTCAGAATCGTATTACTCTGTGAGGTTTATTGTTCTGATATGTGACGGCGTTTTGTACATTTACAGCCCCCCCTATTTTTATAGTGGGTGTTATCTTCTCTGTTGTGTTTGGAATTATTTTTTAAATCTAATATTTTATCCTTGGTAGTTCCCAAGTCATTAGAGCTCAGGATAACATAATTTTTCTTGTCGATTTATCAGCCCATCCAGTGGGGGAGGTTGGACTTGCATGCTGGGTTCTCTTTCTGAATTTATAAACGACTCAGGGAGAAATAATTGTCTGTGTAAAACTATTTCTATATTTCTACTATTTCTTTAGGACATTTTCCCAGAAGTTGAATTACTGGGTGGAGGATGTTTAACAACTCTTAATTTCTATTGCCAAATTATCATCATCATCATCATCATCATCATTTAAAGGAAAGACACAGGCAGGAATGAAGGCGAGCAGAGACAGGCAGGAAGAGAGACGGGGAAGAAGCCTTTATTTTATTTAGCTGTTCATCTTGGCTTTCACCCTGGCCCTGGGTCTTGAATCCTGGTCCTTGGGATGTAAGTGACCTGTACTGTCGACTGAAGGCAACTGACCAAACTGCTCCTTCACCAGGGTATTCTTATTACTATTATTTTAGAGAGGACAGAAGGCAGGCAGCCAGAGAGAGGAGGAAGAAGCATTTATTTTATGCAGTGTTCATTTTAGTTGTTCCTCCTGATTGAACTGGGTCTTTGAAATGTACGCAGTCTGTGTCCCAAACACAAGCTTAATTAAATACCAAGGAGTGTCCACATAATTTTACAAATGACCAGAAATTGTTTATGCTTCAATTTAGTAGCATTCACTTTAATCCTAAATGGATGAATATAAAATATTACCTTCATTTGATTCTCATTCCTTTTATTCCTAACAAAGTTGAATTTCCAACGAGTTTGTTAGCCCCTTGTGTTTCTTCTTTTGTGAATTGTCTAAGCACTTCCCAAAGAAATTTTCTGCAATGGCAGAAACAATCTATATTGACACAGTCCCTTAGGCTTGCTACTAGCCTTAGGTGACTACTGAGCACTTAAAATGTGACTAGGCTGAGAAGCTGAGCTTTTCATTTACTTACTTAAGATTTTACTTAAATCTAAATTAATCAAAATTGAAATAGCCTCTTGAGACTAATGGCTCAAATATTGGCTAGCACTGATCTGAGCTCCCAATTTACATTAGGGTCTCAGGGGGTGATTGCATTGATTTGTACAGACTCTTTATATATTAAGGAGATTACTCTTTTGTTGTATTTGTTGCCGATATTTTCCCCAGGTTGCAATTTGACCTTTACTTTTTTGTTCACGTTGTTTTCAGAGTGTCAAAATGTTAGGGAGCCCAATCTCGTGATCTTTTCTTTTGTGGTTTCTCCTATAGTTCTAGGCTTAGAAAGTCCTCCCCCTCACAGAGGCTTCATAAATACTCTCATCCACTATATTCGAGTCTTTCTTTGATTTTTTTTTCTCCCTTTAGTCCTTTAATGCACCCAGAATCAATTTTGCTGTGTGGTATGAGGTACGGCTTGTTTTAGTCATATCTGTGCCCAGTGTAGGATTTGTACTCAAAGCATTTATCTCTGACAGGACGCTTTGGTCTGTTGGTTGGGGTGGGTGGGGGTGGGTAAGCAGGGTGAGATAAATAGTAGATAAAATAAATACCACTACCTACAACACTAATGTTTTAAATTTTTGATGTTTATGAAGATTTTAATGACAGGAGAAACAAGTGCTACAACACTATTTTCAAAGAAAGATACAAAACCACACTTACCAACTGTTTTTAAAATGCAGTAAAAATATTGGAAGAAATATTCCAATATGTGAATAGTAATTATCTCCGGGTGGTTTCATTATTCCCCCCACTCCCCGCCCCACTTCGCATGCCTGTATTGCCTAATATTTGTGTACTTTGATCATCAGAAATGTCAGCTGGCACATGAGAAATAATGAGTGAGCTCTTGTTACCTCATCTTCTCCCAAATCAGCAGTTCTCATCACCAAGCTCTGCATGAGGGCTGGTGGGCTCTGGTTTTCAGTTTAGGCAGCTTGAGTGGAGATCTCCTCCCTTGATCTCCCAGTGTGCATGATATAGCCCCAGGGAGCTTTCTCACCTCTAAAGTAAACACAATAGGCCTTTGCCGAAGGCCTGAGAAGACATACTGTTTTGTTGTTAATTACACACACGCAGAATATATCTGTGCAAAATGACATGTATCATTGAAACATAGTCCAAGCACACCAAATCAGATTTTAAATAGCCACTTTCCCTCATCTCCATCATTCCCCCGCAAGCCCGCTGCCCAGAGGTAACCACGAGTCAAAGCTTGGTCTGAATCTTTGTTTATTTTACAACATGAGATCATATTATACTTACTGCTCTGTCATTGTTTCCTAAACCGCACCCCCGCCCCTTCAACAAACTGTAACTTCTGAAGTCACTCTGTGAATTCATGCCATTCTCTTTAGTGTGTGCAATGTCTGAAATATGAATTCCTGATGATCTCTTTGACTCCTCTCTTCATCAGCATTTCATCTGCTCCCCTCTTACCAGGAGAGTGTAGAAAACATGCCTGGAGCCAGATGAATTTAGACTCTTTCACACTGGATTCCGAGATGTGCTATTACGCTGTGCGTATGCACAGGTTTGAGAGATGTGCAAAATAGTCGTGTTAAGTGTTAAGTCGTGAACCCTTGGACGTGTCTAGGGTAGGAATGCTCTGATTGTCCCCGGCCCTCTCAATTCTGAATGCTACCGAAAATTTTAACCTTTACCATCATGGTAGGTATAAGGTATCTACTTGTGTTTAACATTTTTATTTTTTGAATGACCAGGGAGGTGGACATTTTTTCATCTGTTTTGAGAACATAGGTCTATCTTCATTGGTTAATTATTTATTTATAGTGTTTGCCTATTTTTATTTGCCTTGTCTGCCCCTTCAGGGTTGGTTTATAGAGGGTCTTTACATATAACAGATAGTAGTTGTCCATTACTTGCGTGGCAAGTATTTCGTTGCAGACGGCCATTTTGTTTGCTGTTTTATTTTATTTCATTATTGATCCGTTTCAAATTTTTTTGTGGTGGAAATTCTTTCTCTCTCTCTCTTATGGCTTCTGGTTTTTATAGCATGCTTAGAAAGACCGTTTCTACCTTGAGGTTATAGAAAAAATTCTATATTTTTGTCAAGTATTTTTGTTGCTTTATGTAATTACAGACATATTTAATCCACCTGTATTTTTTTGAGTCTGGTGTGAGATGTGGGAAACTTTAATTATTTAAAACTCTTCAATGCTTTTATTTTCATTTTTCTCTCCAAAGCGAACAGATGCTTCGGCACCACTGCTTTAAAATTCCATGTTTCCCCCACCACACCGCTAAATTCCTTCTTAAAGCTGAGGTTTTCTCTGGGTGATCCCTTATTTTCTATTTATTAATCTGGTCCCCACATAGTCTACCCTTTTTTAATTTCTTTAAGTCTGAAGACATAATTATATTCTCAATATTTGGAAGGACATTATTCTTCTTTCTCAATCATTAGTCAGTCTCACTTTCAAATTCATTTGTCAAATCTCCCACCTCTGGGAAGATCTCCTTAGCTTGAAAATTTGATGGCTATGTGGACCGACTGGAAAGGCTGGCAATACCAACCTTCTCATGAGTCGCTGGTGCTAGACTAACTGAAAGGTGTGCTCTGGAGCTCAGTTTCTCCACTGGTAAGGAGAAGACATTGGATTAGATGTGAAGTTTCCCTCAAGCTCTAACATTCACGGCAGGAAGAATAATAGTGACCACGTCACGATGGAGCTTGAGCACCTTGCTGAACAAAGGCAGAGATACAGAGGACAAGTGGCAGTCTTCTGGGAGTGTTCATCCATGGGGGGAATCACTATGGAATCATGGCCAATTCTACCTCTGGGTGTTGACCCAAAAGATACAAAAGGCCCCATCCTCAGAGATGGATGCACCCCTATGTTGACTGCAGCTCTAGGCATAGTAGCTAAGATCTGGAAACTACTAAGTGCGTCAGATGACTGGATGAAGATGTGGTGCATATATACCATGGAACACCACGCGGCCCTTAGCAGAGAGGAAACCCTGTCATATGAATCGACAGGGATGGAGCCAGAGGGGATGATGCTCAGTGAAATAAGTCAAAAGAAGAAAGGTAGAGACCAGATGACGTCACTCACAGGTGGAATGTGAACAGACAAAACAAAGGAACAGATGAAACAAAACCAACCCTTGGACATTTGCACTAGAACTGAGGTGACCAACAGGGAATGGGGCGGGCCAGGGACAAGCAGGGGCGGAGCCCGCTGGACAACGGGAAGAACACTTGGTGATGTGGTGGAGGGCAGGGTGTGTTGGCATAAATATGAGGAATGGGGAACCTATACATTTGACTTTATTTTAATGTGTAAAAATAAAAAAAAATTAAAAATCCAAGAAAAAAAGGAAATTATGGCCAGTGCACCCTGGTAGCCTAGTGGATGAGGCCACTGGACATGGTTCACATACCTCCCAAGGACCCAGGTTCAAAACCCAGGATCGGGGTGTGGGGGCAACTAAATAAAATGAGTGTTTCTTCCTCCTCTCTCTCCCTGCCTGTCTGCCTTTGTTTCTGCCTGCAACTTTCCTTAAAAACAAAACAAACAAACCAAAAACAAAAACAAAGAAATGATGGTCAAAATGCCAAGTTAAAGTGTTTTAGATTCAGGGGCAAAACGAGATAAAAGAATTACAGATGGAGGGAGCTGCTGCTGTAAGCCAGACAATGACATCTTCGGGAATGTCAGCAGGCAGCAGAAGGGTCTGGTAGCTTTAGTGAAATTTCAGGTGAAAGAAATAAACTGTCTCTAAATTCCTGACAACCCCAACCTTTTTGTATTTAAGGAGAAGAAGGAGGAGAGAGGAGAAAGAAACATTTTTTAAGGAAGGACAAAGGACTCATGTTAATTTGTTGATTTATTTTTGGTTGCTGCCCCGGGTCAAGAACCCAGGTCCTTGGACTTTACGTGGTCTACGCCCCAGGCCCTGGCTTAGCACCTGAGCCAGCTTTCTGTTTTAGTAAACAGCTGGTGTGCGACGGGCTGTTTTCCTCCAAAGCAGGTAGATTGTGTCGAGGCTGGGACAGTCACAGCTTCTCAGGGTCAGATGAAGCCTCAGAAACCTGTTTATCGTGGAGACCAGAAAAACGAGTCCCAGAGAGGGAAGGACACTTTCCCAAAGTCACGCAGTGCACTGGGCTGCGAGATGGCCAGAGGCTCTGTGGGCGCCGTATGGTTCATCTATTTCACTTCGGCCTTCTGGGATGTGAAGAAGTCTGCTCACTGGGGGCACTTGTAACCCTGGCCGCCCACCCCCGGCTGCGTAGGTGGCGTGTCTGGATATGTGAGCCGAGGAGGGTGGTGAGGGAGCCCTGCCTGCCCCTAGTGCCCGGCCCCGGGCAAGCTGACACCGCGTCCTCCTGATTCAGGCCTCTTCAGTGGTGCTTTTATCTAGAACATTCCGCATGGTACATGACACCCGGGGTTTGGGAACCTGACTTCTGAGTTGAGCAAGTCTGTCCTCTCACAAGACCTGCAGAAAGTGTGCACCCCAACAGATGGTTTCAAAGTCTCCCCACCAGGACTCTGAGTGACCAGACTGGATTTGCTGCATTCTTAGACCTCTCTTAGACACAGAGTCCATGGCTCTGTGTGTCCATCTTGCTGGCCCGAGAGTGACCACAGTCAGGGTGTGTGTACTGGGGGTAACAGTGGGCAGTTCCGAAGCAGGCCTGAGAGAAGTGATAGAAGATCAGGGAGGTGTGGGCAAAATAGCCTCACACACACTCTTGGGAAGCCTTCTCGACTCATCAAATGGCCCATCTCCCTGCCAGCACCAAGCTCTCCGGAATAAGACGCTGATGTCCCCATCAGGGTGAAACCACCGTGTCAACTTGTTTCAACCTGTGTCCCCTCTGCCCCAGGCAAAGGACCACAGAGAACTTTAACAGCACCCGCACCTCCAAGTCAGTCAGTATGACCAGAGGGGCCCCCGAGTAAGTCTTCATCTGGTAGATGATGTCTGTGGAGAAGAGACCTGAGCCCCGCCTGACTGGTCCTCACCTCCTAAGAGCAGGAAACTGAGGCCCTGCGCTGTCACCACCCCCTCCCTCCTCCGGGACTGCCCCCGGTGAGGCCCCACTTCTTCCCAGAAGCGACTCCTTTGACCCTGCACGGTGGGTGGGTGGGTGGGGTTCCTGTAAGTGGGCCCCAGGACTCCAGGTCAGGATCCTTCCTTCTTCCCTCTCTTCCATAACAGTTTCTTTCTTCAGGACAGAGATGCATTTCCAGCCCCTGAGAAGCTCATGCCAGGAGAGGTATCTTTTCTTTTTCCTTTTAAATAAATTTGTGTGGCGGTCACATTGATCTAGAACATTCGATACCTTTCAGGTGCACGCATCTGACATGATCACCACCAAAGTCTAGTTTCCATCCATCGTCACAAACAGACTCCCTTTGCTTGTCCCTGCCCAGGATGTTTATTTTCAAAGCAGTGATGTAGGTCAGTGTTGGGTCGTTCGCCGTCGTCCCTTCACTGGGCAGGCCTTCACTGAGTGCAGGCCTGCGGCAGGTAGGACGCAGGCACACTCTGGTATTAGGATTCCACCTGGATGAGCAGGTTTTCCTGGGTGGTGGAACTGGGAGCTGCTGAGGACCTGTAGGGGTTGTTGGGGACCAGTGGAGGATTCCATTGCCTGTGGCCTCATGGCTGCGGCGGGCTCATTCTGCAACCTGACACGACGCTGCTTGGGATGCGTCAGTCCAAAGACCCCAGCACAAGTTGTGCAGAAAGACTTCTGTTTATTTGTCTCAAATGAAGGAGACAGAAGATTGCTCTCCCAGCCCCGTCTCCCCGAGAATGGGCTTCAGGGAGACTTTCAGGCTGAGGGAAGGAAACAGAGCGACAGGTCCACGGGGAAATGTCTGAGCTCGGCCAGGCTTCTATGTAACTGTTGTGGCCAGTCGTGTCTTTACATGATTTTATACATGTTTACACGCGTCCACATGCGTCTATGTGCGTCTGCAGGCCCCTGTGCAGGAAATGGCGGGCCAGCCCCTCCTTGGGCAGAGAGCTGAGTTTGGTGACCAGCTGTTGGTAACTTCAGGTCCCCCTTTCAGCAAACTGCACAGCTGCCTCCTGCAGCGTGTCTGTTTAAAAACAAAAAAGCAAACCTATTTCAATGAGTGTCAGCTAAATCATTCTGAAACAATCCATTAGTGACTGGGTTACATAAGATTTCAGCAGCAAAAGCACCGATTTTCTCCCTGGTTCGAGTTTAGACTCTGAAACCTCCCCTTACTAAGTCCCTGAAAGTCCCTCCTTTACTATGCTCACAGGACTCTGGATGACAAGTCTGGTCCCAGACCTGACTGCCTGAAGCAGGACGAGGCCCGGTGTCCCCACAGCCCAGTGTTCTGCACAGCACGTCGCCTGTGACCTGCAATGGCCGGGCCACCTTGGGGCCGCGCTGCCCCGCAGTCAGGGTGGCCGCACCTGCTTTTGGCCTTGGCTGGTTCTCACCTCAGGTGGGCGACGGTCCTCCCCCAGCGAGGGCCACCAGCTCCACAGGAAGCGGTTCTGTGTCCCCCACCCCATTGTCACACCCACGCTTGACACCACGGAGAGGAGAGGAGAGCAGGGGAGAGGCCCTGGCAGGCTGGTCCCTTGGGAAGCCTTTCCTATTTGGAATGTGGTTTTGTGAAACGAACGTGCTGTTCTGTTTTATCTAGAGTAAGAATACTGATCTCTGCTCACTGTGCATTTATGTATAGAATGCAGAAAAGAATCAAAAGAGTCACTGACCTCCTGGCCCACCAGCCAGACTATGCTGGCCTTTCCGATGCACCTCTTGCAGCACAGTTTTCTGTGCAGACGCACATGCCTTTAAAAACACAAGCATGGAGTTTTTGTTAACCTCGTGGCCGCCTCCTGCTTCAGGGAAGACAGACCAATCTTCTCTTCAAGGAGGTGGTGGGTTGCTGATGCCCTGTTTGTGGCACGAGGACATCTCCTTTGTCCTCCGCTGCCCTGAGCGATGGCCCTGGGCGGTGACCGTGCGCCCTCCTTCAGTGGTCACCTTGCACCAAATCTCTGCCCTGGGACCACGGGATGGCAGGGCCGTGCATGGGAACAGCTACGGGTACCGCTTCCTGGGGTTCGAACAAGACCTGCTTTCGGTTTCGGGGTTTGGGGCAGTTCCTTGTGTCCTTCTGGACCACTGAGGCCCCTGAGGCCTTTTGCTGCTCACCCCCCAGCGCGGGTCTCCTGGCGTCTGGTTGACTCACTTCCCCCGTGACAAAGGCCTTGATAGTTTCTGTCTTCTGTCCGGCGTGGGTGCTGCTGGACACCTGAGGTCGCTGGGCTCTGCATGTGCTGTGCTGGGAGGGAGCAGGTGACAGAGACAGAGTCACCTGCAGAGCAGGGATGTGGGTCTTCTCAGGCTTCAAGGGGCTCTGCCCTGGGCACCTAGGATGCTGGACCTTTGCTCTGAGCCCGTGTGGCAGTTAAACTGAGACCCTGATGGCAAGCCCATTGTCCATTTTTAAAGGGGGACAGGGGTCAGGGGAAAAGGAGGGAGGAGTCCTCTTAGAGGTGGAATGTGGGGAGAGTGAGAGCCATGGGAGTCGGACACAGGAACCTGCTGGGGACACTTGCTCTGCCTCCTGCTCCAAGCGTGGCCCTGAGGTCCAGCAGGAAGGGGAGGGGCTTTGAGGCCGGAGGGAGGTGCCGGCACCTCCTGAGTGTCCATCCTGTGCTGGACACTGTCCTTGGTGTTGGGGGTACAGCAACAAACAAAACAGACCCCCAACAGCCCCGCCCTGTGCTTCTCGCATTCTAATTTGGGGAGATAATAAAATGAAAAAGGTGAAAATGCGTGTGTCTCCAGTGGTGTTAATGCTCCCGAGAGGGATAGAGCAGCGAGGGGTCTGGAGAGAGGAGAGGGGGCGTCAGCAGGGTGTCCGGATCCCCCACCGAAGGGGGAAGGAGCCATGTGGATGTGGGGAGAGTTTTCCAGGCAGAGGGGCCAGGCAGCGCCGAGGCCTGAGGCGGGACTGTCTCTGGTGCTTGAAGGCAAGAAGGCGGCCGCGTGAGAGGTAGAGCGTAGGACTGCACTGTGGATGCTGCGTGCACTGCGACAGAGCGACAGAGCATGGCAGCCGGGACCAGGGTGGTGGCCGGGAGGCGGTGGAAGCGTCCGAGCCCAGCTCCGGGCTGAAGGTGACACCAGCAGGCTCTCTGGGTGGGTCGGGTTTGGGGCCAGAGCCCGTGGAAGGGCGGAGGAGCAGGAGTTTGCTCTGGGCCATGTTACACTGAAGATGTCCCAGTGGGGATGCCGAGGGCGCAGCGGGAAATAGGTGACATGAAATGGGGCCCAAGAGAGGGGTCCAGGCTGGGGCCATGTTGGCATATCATCACTGCGGATGTGGGGACGGCG
Source organism: Solenodon paradoxus (assembly GCA_004363575.1). Lineage (NCBI taxonomy): Eukaryota > Metazoa > Chordata > Mammalia > Eulipotyphla > Solenodontidae > Solenodon > Solenodon paradoxus. The sequence goes on along the minus strand of RJWH01005656.1, from coordinate 39,165 downwards.
CCGGCGGCAGCAGGGTCGCGTGAAGCCACTCTCCTGTAGTCTGTGCCCGCTGGTGACTCAGAGGGCCGGGGGGGTGGGGGGCACGCCCCCATCCTTCCTTCTTCAGTCACCTGCCCCTAGGAGCGTGGGGGTGGCTGCCATTTCGGGCTGAGTCCGCCACCCACAGAGCAGACGCCAGTGCCCTGCAGGCGTCAAGTCCTCCACCTCCAGGTCACACTGGAGCCGGGCAGGCCGCCACGTCTGTTCCCGCCACAGAGATGTGAGACTCCAGTGTCCCTGCTTCCCGTGGGCTGCAGGGTCATGGCGGCTCCAGCTCGGAATTAGAAACCGCGGAATCCTTGGTGGCTCCAAGCGTGCGCGTGGAGAGGCCTCGTGTTCACTGCATGTCCCCTGGAGAGCACGTCCCCAGGCTGACCAGAGAAACTGTCCCCCCCGGGATCGCCCGGCAAGACAAACGGGTTGGCAGGGTCCCTACCTCATAGTTCGTAAGGAGTCAGACTCGGGCAGAGCTCCCTTTGGCTGAGACTTTTCATCTTTCACCTGGCAGGTTAGCTCTGAAACTGTAAATAGATACTGTTAAGGGTTTTTAACTTTTTTTTTTTTAACTTTTATTTTATCACACGCACAGCCCCCACTACCTCAAGTTAGAGAACATTTCCGTCCCCCCTCCCAGAAGGTTCCCCTCCCAGAAGGTGCCTCTTCCCATCAAAACCCCCCTCCCACCATGAGCTGAGTTCTATTCTGACTTCCATCACTATTAGTTTCGCTGCCTCTGAAACTTTTTTTTTTTTCATAAGGAAAGGTACAGGGAAGAATGAAGGTGAGCAGGCAGGCAGACAGGAAGAGAGAAGGAAGCATCATCTTTAGTTTATTTTATTTAATCCTTCATCTTAGTTGTGTCCCACCCCAGCCCAGGACCCCCAGAACCCTGGTCCTGGGGATGTATGTGGACTGTACCTGCTGGAGGCTGCAGACTGAACTGCTAAGCCACCCTGGCACGCCTGGAACGCCTAACAAACGAAGTCGGGAGTGTGTATTCACTGGTGCCTAGTTTCTTCCGATGATTATACCAGTGTCATTCATACATGTCTTTGCAGTTAGCAGTGAGTGCTTCTTTGTCATCTCATTGCATGATATCACATCTTGTTTAGAATGAATGCATTTACTCTGAGCAGCATGAAGATCTGGCGCTGCACCTTTTTCAGCACTGTATCCGCAGTGTCCAGCATGAACCTGACACATACGTTGTCCAGTAATGAGGGAGTCATGACTCCTCCCTTCAGTGGACATTAGCGAGGGCCAGATTCTAGCCAGACGTGGCTGGAGCTGGGTGTGGAGGCTCAGGCTTCGGTGTGACCTGCAGACGGCGGGTCTGATGCCTCCACGGGTGTGTGCGTGGCCATCACAGTTGTAGGCAGCTTCTCATTTGTGCTGGAATGATCTGCCTAGGACCAAACATTGCTCCTGAAAGCCTGTGGGGAGGTTCCTTACTCCTCACTCCTGTTTGTGGAGGGCATGACGCTTTCTCTACCCCGGGACCCACGCTCAGTTGCACTCCTGGTTCTGGGGTTAGTGTAGCCACTGGCATGGCCCCTTGACCCCTGTCTTGGAGAAAGAGGTGGGGGCATCCTTCTATCAAGAGACTTGCTGTATGGCCTCATCCATACTGCCGCCCTCTCTGGACCCTCCTTTCCTCATCCGTATGACTAGTCCGATTGTCTTATTTTGGGCCACTTTTTCCACAGGTGACTGTGGCATCTGCAGGATGGGACAAATGGCCCCTCCTCCATTGGGCACAAAGATGGGCTGGTGGGGACCACGCTGCCATCCCACAATTGCTTCTCCAGGCAGAAAGCTATGGCATGCCAGTAACACTGCTCCCCCAGCCCTGCCCTGGAACTCGTCTTTGATGGTGAAATGTGAAAGCAGAAAGTGACGAGCTCTTGAGTGAAGTTGTCTCGAAATGAATCCATCAAGGCAAATGGGATCTTGATTTTTTTTCTATTCCGTGGTTGCTGTTTCCTGAGTGGAAACGTTAAGAGATGACAAGGTACTTTCAATAGAAAACAAAGCGAGAAGAATGAGGGCGTAAACATGAGATGGGAATGTTAACCCAGACTCTGTGAAAAGAAGGGTTCCTTCCACAGGCATCTGGGTGAATCCAAATAAAAAGACACTAGATATTTTGTCTACATTGGACATATGTATAACACACGTGCCAAGAATCCATTCCTGTGCTCCTAACAGACATCACTAATCAATTGCAGCTCTCTTTGCTGCCGAGGTCAGATCATTCTTGGCAGAATCAGTGTCTCATACCATCTGACACGTGAACTTACATCTGTTTGTTAATTCTGATGGATACAGAAGCAAGCAGTATGCAAACTTGGAGATCTCTATGTGTTGTTGATTTATTTTTGCTTTTATCCAGGTCTTGACTTAATCTCGATGCTCACTAAGAAGAACCAGGAAGACAGATGGGAAGATTGTCAACATAAGACAATCTTGAGAGCTTGAGAAAGGGCTCCCAATGCCTCCTGGAATGCCATGCTTAATCGTTTTGGGGGGCATCCCTTTAAAAGCAGAAAGTGGGAGGGTCTTCTGAGTAGCATGTTCATGTGGGGCTTTATAGCCAGAGAAACAGTCTTGTGAGCTGCGGAGCTTTGGCAAGGGAGAAAAGAGACAATGGAGAGCTTGACCCTCTGGGCTGACCACCCCTTTTCGCTTGGGGCTGGCCCTGGATTCAAAAGCAGAAGATGACAAAGCACAGCCGCAGCATGCCGCTCACGCCTGTAGGTCATGTCATGGTACACCAAGGGATATGAACCTCTTTAAGCCTCCCTCCCTGAAATGCATCATTTTCCTCATTTTTAAGATGAAGAAGCAGGCAGAGGAGTTGGACCACACATGTAGGGCCCCACCAGTTCTTATGTCACCCCAACAACCCTGATCTTTCCACTGCCAACTGAAGTGACTTCATTAGACCCCCAGGTCTCACATCCCTTTTCTCCTTCTTCCCTGATCACACTGCAGCCTGTCTCTGCCTGCTGACGGGTCCCGGTCTGAGATGTCACTGGCGCTTTTAAATGGAGACTTCGTCTGCCTTTCTCCCTGGTGGTTTTGCAGCGCTCTGCCCCATCTCCTCTGCATCTACGCCTTCCTCCTGGGGCTGTGTGGTCATGTGTGGCTCCGAGTTTAGACAGAGGAGGCAGAAGAGGCTAGGAGCTGGGGAGGCTGCCGAACACGTTACAGGCTGTACCTCTGCACCAAGCTGGCTTGTGCTCTGCAGTGGCGTCAGCTGACTACATGCTGCAGAGTCTTTTCCTTTTAATTACATTTTACTCTTTATTATTATTGAAGGGATATTGCATTTTGACATTAACTTGTTTTGAGGTATGTATAATAGTATTTTGACATTTACAGATAGCACAGTAGCTTTGCCTTTTTTTTGTTCTCCCTTCATTTTCAATTAATTTCGTGCATCCCTGCAGTCATGACGTTAACCCCCAAGAGCATCTTCCTTATTTTCCACTGGTTTCTCGAGTTCTCCGGGCTGTGTGCTGTGAACCTCAGACTCCTTTGTAAAAGGGAGGAAAGTGAGACCCAGATCCTGACCTCCCAGGGAGGAAATCGACAAAAGATTCTCTGCAGAACCAACCGTCAATCTGGCTCTTGCATGCAGTCCCGGGTCTCCGATCTGACGCGTCCTCCCGTCCTTCCACACAGCTGCCCCCACGCTCTCCGCCAAGCAGAAATCTGCTCACATCATCACTGCTCTCGCCCGACTTAAAACCCTTTATTCTGACCTGATCGGCCTCTCTCCTCATCCACCCCAGACCGGTAATAGTGAACTGCTTGGAGCAGACCGGGGTGGGGGGGACGGCAGAGAGTGGTGGGCTGCGGTGAGCTGGCAGGAGAGGGCGGCGACCCGCCTCTAACACGACAATCTGCACCCTAATTGTTGCTGGAGAAAAATACAGGCTCCACGTTCTCAGATGGCGTTTCTATTTTTTTTTTTTTTTTAACGCGACCTGAGAAATCCAAGGTTTTATATGAAATCTTAAAATGTTCACATGTTGATTTATGTATTTTAAAAAGTGCCCTGTGGCCACCAACAAAGCTTTTCTGTGGTTTGCACACCACACGTTGTGACCTTTGCCCTCAGCCATCGCTCACGAGAGGCTGGCAGACCTCTGTAAATGTCACATTCTTTCATCCCCATGACTTCCCATGTCCTGATCCTGACACTGTTCTGTCCTCGTGTCCCCTCACACTAGTGGGACTTGGAGATAGTTAATGAACATCCTGGTGACTCAGTTCCCTCAGTGAAAGCAGTAATGGGAAAGCTGGCTAGGAGAGGACACCAGTTAACGGACGTGAGGTGTCAGACAGGGCTTGGCGTGCTGTAGAGGCCACACCAGCGTTAGCTGACATTGTCATTGTCACGAGTTACCTTCCACTCTCGGGGTCACCTCCTTGAGCAGCCCTGTCGACTCCTAGATGAGAGAATGGACAGACCATCCCCATCCCCGTGACCCTGTAGTTTGGAGCACCCCCACACTGTGCCAGTGCCCACCTCTGTTTTGACTGACCCAGGGCTGTGAGCCCCTTGAGAGAAAGAACCGTGTCTTTCTTTCATTCACATCTCCTAACATCACTCGGCCCAGAAGAGGCCTCCACAGAGGCTGATTGAATGATGGCCCTTGAAAGACAGGTGCATGGATATTGCAAGTCAGGCTTGGCATATGCTTCTCTGGGAGGCGGCACTGGGGGGGCTCCTCCGGCCCAGGGCCTGCGACAGCCCTCCCTCCCACAGGAAGTGGAAGACAGGAAGTGAAATTGGCAGACACTGAGCAAACCTGGTTTCACTTCCGGGCTGAATGAAAGGCAGCGAGCCCCTCGGCTGGGCGGGGCGGGTCATGGCCTGTTGTCAAGATTTCGTGGAGGCCTCTTTCAATTTCAAAAGCATGAGACGCTGTTATTATGGGGTGGGAATGGAGGGCCGAATGACTGTGTGCCAAGCAGGCTGCTGATCTCGATATCTGGTAAAGTACCTGGGAGTTTTCTATGCGCCCAGTGAGGTTGGTGGTTGACTGTATGGCCTGATGATGGTGGTCTGGTCTTCTAGAGTATTGTTCCCGAACCTCTGAGCCACGACTGGTTCTTCTGCCTTTGAGCTGGTGTTTAAAAAACAAAACAAAACAAAAAACACCCTCTGTGGTCACAACCAAGATGTGATGATAGACTTCGAGCCCCGAAAGTCTTACCAGCCCACTCGGGCACGTTTCGGGGAGGCTCTGAAACGCACCCCAGGGGCCTGTCATTGCGACAGAGCCAGGCGAGTGCGGGTGAGACATTCAGATCAGGCTGAGTGTGGGGCTCACTGCTCGGACAGGCAGGCGCTCGCCGGAAGCCGCCTCAGTGGGAACAAGGTGAAGCTTTGAAGGTACTGTCAAGTGCTGTCTGGGAATCATTTTCTCATTTTCCATGACTCAAATACAGTTATGACCTGGGACTTTTTGTGTGTGGGATCCTGGCTGAATGTTTGCGCGGTGCAGGAGTTCTGGTGGGAGGTAGGAAGGATGCAGACGGGGTGAGCTGGAAACAGTGACGGCTAACACACGCATAGTCAGGCACAAGATCCCAGAGAGAGGGTGTCAGTGGGCTGACTGTGAGATGGGCAGGGCAGGGATGATTACTCTCCGTTCTAGCAGCCACACAGACAGATCCAGAGAGGTCAAGGAGCTCGTTCAAGGTCACACAGCCAGGGTTCAGCTCCACGCCACTGAAACTTCAAATTCAGCGTTCTTTTAATGGCCACCACGTTGTTTCTCCAAGAGGCTGGAGACAGGGTGACTGAAGGGCACACAGGAGGTAGAGGCCCTTCCCTCTCCCCACCTTCTATCCTTGATCACAGGAGTTCAAGGTCATCCTGAGAGCTTGTCAGTGTCTTCCAGTGGGAAACCAAAGTGCCCACGTGAGTTGTGATGACTTGGATTTTGTGACTATTTTTTCCTGGTTGAGTGTTGACTTAAGCATTTGTTATGCTTTGAGGGGCAATTTTCTTGGCTTTTGACTGATGAATGTTACCTATCTAGCAGATTAATGCTGGGCGTCAGCTGCAACTAGCCTACTTACCTAACTAACCTACTTAACTAACCGACCCACCTACCTGAGCCGGGATAAATAACAGTGCTAGAGACCCAGGCCAGTCAGACCCCCTAGCACATCAGGTCTGGAGGGTCTTCTGGAGGGGTGTATACAAGGGTTACAAACTTGGACGCCTGCAGGGCCAACTGGTGACCAGCCCATGTGGATCAGGCCCGAGATGGGCTGCAGGGAGGGGCAGGGTGATGACGTTCAAACTCAGACACTTCAAAACTCTGTGCTGACCAGACAAAACCTGCCACACTTGTGGGCTCAGGTGTGGTCAGACCTCTTCATTGCAGCACCTGGAGAAGCCAGGTCCAAGTGGAGAGGTAACCAGGCGTAAATGCATGTGTCTCCATGAGTGAGTATCTGCGGTTTAAATAAATTGAATGAAACAAACAAGCCCTTCATTTGCATTTAAGGCTTAGAGCTCATGAGGTGTGGGGACGCAGTGTTTCAGCAGTTCTTATCCTCTCCTCACTTTATTCGAGGAGGCTGAGTGTCACAGAGTGTGGACCCTAAGTCCTACTTGCCTGGACAGCCCTGATTTACACCTATTGCCCACCGTGGTTATTGACAGTCCCAGTGAGCCCCCGGGGCTCCTGGCTGGCTGGGGAATCACAGGCCATATTAGCTACAGGTTCCTATGGCATCTGGACTTGGCTGTTGCCGTTGATCTCCTGGCGATACTGTCAAGCAGTTCTGATTCCTGGTGGCCGCTCCTGCCTCTGCTGCCTCCCTGTGAGGCGGACAGCAGCCTGGGTGCTGTGCAATCCCTTGGAAGAGATGGAGCAGCGTGGCCGTCAGGAAGGACAGAGGTGCTGGAGTCCGTCTGCCCCAGGTTCGAATCCAGGCCCTGACACTGAGTGAATGTGTCACTTGGCCCCTCTGAGCCTCAGTTTCCACGTATACCAAACAGAGGTAACAATAACCTATTTCAGAGCCTCGGCTGGAGACGTAACAGAGGAAACCACCTCGCACACGACTTGCATCCACACCATTAATACCACGGGGCTGCTGCTGAGTGCTGAGTGCTGAGTGCTGAGTGCTGAGTGCCGAGTGCTGAGTGCCGAGTGCCGGAGTTGGCTCCTCTGGGCCCTGCAGCGGACAGGTCACATTCTGAGACATTGGAGGCAGTTGGCACCATGACTACCTGACCAGTTTTGGGGGCGGGAGTGGGGGCCCCACTCTGTCTTGTGACTGTTCTTGTCTCACAGAGGACGTGGCTTTGGACTTGACTTGCTTGAGTGAGGGGGCTGGGGGGCGGGCACTGCATTTCGGGATTTGGCTAAGACGTGTTTTCCCAAGACCTGCAGTGGCTGCGGATCCACCGCCGGTCTCTGGGCAGGGTAGGCTGGAAGCAGGAGAGCTTGCCCAGCCTCAGGTGATGGCACTTGTGGGTTTGAGGGTGCTCTCCAGGCAGTTCCGGGAAGAGCACCCTGAACTCAGCCAAGCCGTGGAGGACCCTGAGCTCCTGCCAGGCTCCTGGTTGGGCCCCGCGTCTGGCCACCTTGACCGAGCTTGAGAATCCCTGGAGCTCAGATCACTGAAGTCAGGACTCCTGGGGCACATGTGTGGCGTGGGCAGACATCGGGTTCAGTGCTCTCTGAGCTCAGCCCTCATTCTGTAAATCGTGCTCAGGCCCTGCGGTGACTGTGACTAATTCTTACTGTGAGCAAATGGGGTTCGTGCAGAAAAGCACTTTGTCACCTGTCCTCATCAATCCGCTGCAGGAGCCTAGGGCTGCGCTCTGCTGACAAGGGGGTCTCATTGGCGCCCCGGTGTTTACTCTGGGGATAGTGGGTGCGCCCATCTCCGGTCACACAAGCATCAGACGTGAGGGAAAGCACCTTAGGGGACTTCACCATGCCCATGCGGGGTCTGCACTGAGCAGAACTTGCAGGCGACATGTGGTCCCCGGCTCTGGGTTGGTGGGCCAGCTTAGGTACCTGCCAGCCACGTGGCTTCTGCTCTCCAGGCCTCAGTTTCCTTTTTTTGAACCTGGGATCTGCGTGCCTGCACCGGGCTGCTCGAGGACTCAGCGAGCGGTCAGCTTCTGCTCAGCTGCGTGCCTGGCAGCACCCGAAGACTGGGTGGTAGACGGGGCGTCTTTCTCTATGGCTTTGGCATCTGGATCTTTCTCTATTTGTATCTCTGTGTCCCTGTGTTATTTGAGGCCAGTGGTTCTCAAATGTCTGAAGAGTCACTTGGGGACACTTGTTAAAATGCAGTTTCCCTGCTTCAGCGGATCTGGGAGTGGAGCCCAGGAATCTGCATCTTTCACGTGTCTGCAGGAAAACCATCATGATTTCCACAGCCCCGTGAGGGGCGGGGGCAGAGTCCTGCTCCCTCCCTCCCCACCCCTCACCCGTCCAACTCCTTTCGACACCTGCACACCCGCTTTGGCGCAAATAGACCACCTGCGAGCCTCAGTTTCCCTGACTGGGCTGCTCAGCCTGTAGCTGTCCCCCGACCCCCGTGCCGGAGCCTATCCCCACCCTTCCCCGCCTGAGTTTTCAGGCCTTTCCCCTGAGTTTGTGGCCCATCCTCGGAGAACAGGAGGCGCTAGCTCTGGGCTGGTGTGGTGGCTATGACAGGTCCAGGACCAATGCCCCAGTCTGATCCGAATCCCAAAGACTTGTGACAAGTGTCTGTGTGCCGTAGATGGGACGCAGCAAGGAAGGGGAAGGGTCTCCAGTCCTGTTCCTGGTTTCAGCCTCCTCTGAGCCGCCGGGATAGTGACAGCGAGGATGAGGACGGGCAGAGTCGCCACCCCTGATCACATGACCGCACTGACCAAGGGACTTGAGTCCTTCACTCTGAACTCTTTCCACCTCCGTTCGAGAGACGAAGGCGTGAGGCAGTTCATCGGGCAGAGGTGGCAGGACTGACCTGCCCCAGGCCCAGGCTCCAGCCACTCCGCCCGCCACATTGATGGTGCGGATGGTGTCTGAACCCAGCCTGACAACTGACACTATCCTCAGGGCGCTTTTTAAAACGTCAGGGGTTTCCTCCATTTCATAAGATTCGCTTGTTTCATTCGAACACTTGAACACTCCTTGGTGACTTTTCACAGCGGTCAGCACAATCCCAGGGTGCTTCCGTCGCCGCAGAATGACCCCTGGTGCCCGCCTGCTGTCCCCCTCTGCTCCTGCCCCAGCTCCAGACACTTTGCCTGCTTCTGGGTATTTCACGGACCAGACGCTGTGTGCTGTGGTCTTTGGTGCTGGCTCCCTCCGCTGTGCAGGGTGGTTTGGGGGTTCACGCAGCAGGAATCACTCCTTCCCTGCCAGCAAGTTCCCGCTGGACGAATAGACCGCTTTTTATTGATCCCATCCCAGCGGACAGACATTGGGCTGTTTTCAGTCTCTCCAATCGTTCAGCCCAATGTCAGAGTTGCTGCGTCATTTACAGCTGAAGAAACCGAGCCCCAAGTTCTGTTCCCGGCACCCCCACCCCATCTTCAGCTACCACCTGGGCAGCTGTTTTCCCATCTGGTCTTAAAAGTCCCTGCTGCTGCTCATCCTCTTCCCTGGGAAGGGCAGCCCCCAGCTGCCGCGCTGCCGAGGCCTGGAAATCAATTTGGATCCACTGGTGGCCTCTGTCCCCAGAGACCAGGCTGATTTCCTGCTGTGGGAAGGAGGGCGGTGGTGTGGTTTGGGCCTGCTCCCCAGGCAGGACACGGGGAGGGGGAGATCCCCTGGATGCCGTGGTGGCTCTTTGAGGTTCATTTAAAACCCCCAGATGCTGAGAAGCTAGACCCAGGGCACACAGATGGCATTTTCTGGTCTGTTTCCTCTTCCACGGTGTTGAGGACACACTGCTGGCCCTGTGAAGACTGGCAATTCATGGCACTGTTCCTGGGCCATCCGCTTCCCCAGGTCCTTGGCCTCCGTGCAGGACCCCTCTGGGCCCAGGAGTCAGGTTGTGTCTGGGGAGAAGAGGGGGACAGAGACCCCCACCTGTGAGTCTACCACCCAGTCCAGCCCCTGCGGTCACGAGGGGACGAATAAAGGCTGGATTACCTTGTCCTGCCAGGTTTGGGAAGCCTGCTCCAGGGAAGCAGGGCCAGCCTGGAAACCCCAGGTTGGTGTCTGGTCCAGGTGGGGCACAGGCTGGCATGTGTGCATGGGCTCCCTAGCCTTTGTGGGGGGCCTGGCCTGGACTGGAAATGTGGGTGACTTGGGGGCCCCGCATCCTGACCTCCACGTCTTGGCAGCTCTAAGCAGCAATGTCTCAAAACTCCTCTGTTGGGAGGACACGCCCCAATTCTGGGGGGCACCCGGGCGGGGAGTGGACATCGAGGAGTGGGACCCTGAGCTGGCCCCGTCACTGTCCACATGACCTGGTCCAGGGACGTCACCTTTTTGGGCCTCAGTGTTGGCACCTGAAGAATGGGCACGCACAGCCGCTGTCCCTCCTGTGAGTGGCGCCAGCGTCTGCGGAGCAGAGACGCCTGCGAGGACCGTGCTGCGGGTGACCTTCTCCTCCTTGGTTTGGAGGCTTCTGTCCTAGGACCCAGGAAACGGTACCTGGGAACCTGCCTGGCCTGGAGGAGGAGGCTGGCTGTGTCCAAGCACTTGGACTTGAGATCTTCACCATTTAAGTTCCTTCTGAGATGATTTGTTCATTTTAGCTGGATAATGCAAACTAAAGGCCCAAAGCTCCCCTCACAGGCTCATGAAGACAAGGGGCCAGAATAGGCCTGGCCTTTTCAGGGGAACAGGAATCAGAACGATACTCTTATCTGGCCCTTTGTTGCCACAAAAATGAGTAGTTACTTCTGTTGAGAATAAAAGATACAGCCTGCCCTGGTGGCCTGGAGGTTTAGTCCACCAGGCACAGTCCACAGACATCTCAGGGTCCCCAGTTCAAGACCCAGGGCTGGAGAAACAGCCAACATGCACAGCTAAATGAAATAAAATAAAATGCTTCTCCCTCCTCTCTCTGCCTGCCTGCTCACCTTCACTCCTGCCTGCACCTTTCCTTTAAAAAAACAAAAAGAATAAAAGCGGGCTAATCAGAAGAAAGGGGTCAGCTGTTTGCCGAAGGCTGCAGCTGGGCGGTGGGTGGCAAACTTGGGGAACAGCATGCAGATGTGGATCGAACACGCCGCACGTGTTACACCGAGACGATGCGATGATGCTGCGTTCGCTCAGCAAAAGAGAATTCAGAATAAAAGCCAGCATGGCGTGAGGAATATGCAGCCATTAAAACCCACAGAACTGTCTGTGAGGAGGGGAAATACAGTCAACAAGTGTGAAGGGATTCTATCCACACAGGTGGGTTCACACACAGTGTCACAGCCACAGCGCTGCTCTAGGTTATCTTCATAACCTGGGATTTTTAATCTACAAAATACTGAACAGAGAATGTATACCGCTAATTTTTTAATTAACTATTTTTATTTTTACACACTGAACTAGAGTCCTGTGTAGAGGTTCCCCATACCTCAGATAGATATCCACCCGCCCTGCCCTCCTCCACACCGCCCAGTGTTCCTTCCCAGTGTCCAGCGGGCTCCACCACTAGCTCTCTGCATGCATCTAATTTTAATTTGGAGTGTTGAGTACTAGTATTTGTTCACTAAAAGGATGCTCATATTAAAAGAGCCCCTGTTTGCAGGCGCCCACGGTCAGCTGGGGCCTGGGAGCAGCAGCCCGTGCTGGCCTGGTCTTCAGGAATCCCCACCCTGGCATGTGGGACCGGTCCCCTTCTCCCCCGTCACAGACGAGGCCCCGAGGCCGAGGAAGTTGCAATACGCCCGCGGTTGTACCAGTAGGTAGGCGGTGAAGCTCCCGGGTTTCTCCGTCCAGTCCCTCCTGGCCTTCCCCTTGCTCTACAGGCAGGCACTTTCTCTGTGTCCCTGCTGGCAGGGAGGGGAAGGCCAGAAAAATGCTAGCTTTGTGGAATTTGGTAGTGGCAGGGTGTGCTGTCATGTCTCTGAGAATGGGAAACCTGCCCACATGGGCTCATATCATTCTGTAAAGCAGTGTCACCTCAGTAAGCATTAAATTGAAAAAAAAAAAAAAAAAAAAAGGCGTCCAGGGACGCAGGAGCCATGATTAATTCGGGTGTAGGGAAGGCTTCTGGGTCATTGAGACAATGTTTGGGTGTTTACACATTTTCTAAAATGCCAACATTTGCCTGGGCGGGGACATGGAGAATAACTTTTCCTTCACCTCTTGGGTTCAGTGCCTGAGGCCTGCAAATGTGACGGATAAAGGACAGGTGACAGGAGAAAAGGTGTTTTGGGGATGCACACAGGAGCGTCTTAAGAGAACAGTACGACCCAAAGAAGGGGGGTCACACCCAGACTTATGTGCCGTTTAACCGACAGTGGTGACTCGTGAGGAGTGGACGAAAGAAGGAGGCCTGGGGCTCGGAGGGGAGGTAAACTGCTGTGCGTCTCAACAGCAGGGATCGTTCTGAGACGCGTTGCTGGGTGGTTGCATCGTGGTGGGAATGCGGGAAGTATTTCGCAGACGTGAACGGCGTAGCCTGCTTGGCAGCTGGACTGCGTGGTGGAGACCGCCAGGCCACCTTCTTCTGCGAGGTCAGGGCCTCCTGTTAAGCCCAGCGTGGCTTTCTGCAGGGAACACATGAAGGACAAGGCCGCTTGGTGAGTCTGCTTCGCAGACCCACTGCGCTGTCTTCCCCACCGACGAGTCGCCCCGGTGACTCAGTCACCCGCCTCTTCCTGGAACGGGGGAGCGAGGCACCTTTACAAACAGAGCTTTTGGAGAAACATGCGCCTTCATTGAGGGAGAAGAGAGGAGGGCAGGCCTGGTGACTTTCAGCTCCTGACAGCCTTGAACCCAAAGCAACCTGTTTGGGGGGTCACATCCTCCGATCTCCTTTGAACATCCATAACTTGCACCTCAGGGAGAATGGGGTCACATTTCTTGTTTTAAACATACTAACTTGAAGGACACCATTTCAAAGGGAAAGACTGTGTGTTGAAAACGTCTGCTGTGGACCCACCGATGGGCTGGGACGCCGATGTGCCAGCTACAACGTGACTGAGAGAAGGACTAAGAAGTCACTGCAGTGAAAAATGATGGAAAGGCACAGTGTCTGGGCACTGAAGCCACAGGCCCCTGCGAGTACATACTCTGATGTCTCTCCTGGAATAAAGAAAACCGTGTTCTAAAGAACGAAACAAAATAAAAGAGTTTGAAAGTTTTGTATGAAAGAGTGAAAGTCATAAATCATCATTTTAGGGAGTTAAATAGGTGATTCTGATTTCTTTTCAAATAATAAAAACTGGCCAGAAAATAAAATAATAATAATGGGATGGACGGGAGGCGGCCGAGCAGCATAGGGAAGCCCTGGATTGGGACGGGTGGGACGCAAGGCCGAAGTCGGTGGCGACAGCATGTCGGAAACAGTCCCACGGAGGAGACCAGAGGGGCCGGGCGCGGTGGCAGTGGTCTGGCTTCTCTCTGGCTTCTGCTGTGCACTCCCTGGACCAGTTTAAAGGAATCACTTTGGAGGAACCAAAGAAAAAGGTCACTCGAATCACTTTTCAAAGGAAAACCAAACTAAATGAATGATTTTCCATCACAAAGCTCTGTCTCATCACAAAAAAAAAAAAAAAAAAAGGTAGAAAAGATCTCTTCCGGGTGATGATGCTGTGGTGGGTGGTTTTACAGAGAAAACAGCATTTAACCCAACATGCCCTGACGGTGTGTGAAAACAGACAGCAAGGTCGTTGAAAACGGTGCTGCTAGTAACCACTTCGCATATCATCTGCTCGGCTGTACTGAGCCGGGCACTGGGCTGCGGGTGCCTGCAGAGATCACCGGTCTCACGACAGTTTGATGGCGACATGACGCTGGGCGTGTCTCTGGAGTGGCTGGTGCTCACTCATGCAGCAGCATTGTTCTAAGTCTTCTGTGTCTTGGCTCACTTAGAATCACAGCTGCCCAGGGAGAGGAGAAACTGAGACGCAGAGAAGAGATGTAAACAGCTACCCCGTGTTGATCTCGTGTCCCCAATAAGAAATTAAAGGCTGAGGGAGGTCAGGGGATCAGCTCAAGGTCACAGCTGCCCGTGCCATGCACGCTTGTAGATTGAGTAAATAAATGAGATGCTGGGCACACGTCAAATTTAGGAGTGTTTCTTTTTCATTTTGAAAAGGAAAGGTGCAGGCAGGAATGAAGGCGAGCAGGTAGAAAGGCAGGAAGAAACATTTCATTTTATTTCCATTTTCATTACTTCACGATGATTGTTTCCTTGGACCCGGGACTTGAACCCAGGGCTACGTAGCCTGTGTCCTTCAGAGATAGTTGGCCTCACTGCTGCTCCACCAGGGCACACCACGAGTGTTTCTTTACAAGCTTTGCTCTGTGGTGCCTGGCTGGGTACTGGAACTCATCTGAGTTTCAACCACTTGGAGATGCGGCAGCAAGGAAACTTTATCATCACGCTGCTGGAGACAGGTCTCAATGACAGCTGTGACTGAAACACAGCTAACAAAAAGAGGCTGCATGGGGCCATGCAGGTAACAATCTGTGCTGTTGCTTGAAGCCAGGCTAGCACTTCAAGAGCAAGCAACTCCCGGGCACTGACTGGGGGCGTGACGTGCAGGTGGGACAGGGCAGGATTGTGAGCAATGCCCCACTGACCTGGGCTGGGCTGGCAGCTGGTGGAAATGGAGCGGAGGTAAGCGTGCTGGCTCCAGAGAGCGTGTCCTGGCTGGGTGGGGAAGGCTTCGTCGGGGAGGAGGGGTGCCCTGGAGTCACTCCCGAGGTGACTTTCTTATTTGTGCCTTCAAAATATGTGTCTTTGTAGTGCTTTTTCTGTCACCAGGTAGATAAGGTGCTTTGGAGATGTTTTAAGACAGAGCTTTAGCTGGTAAAAGTGCCTATGTTATTTCAAATGAATGATACACAGGATATTCCTTTTCTCAAAAAACAAAACCAAACCCTGGCACATAGTAGGTGCTCAGTTAAGCTTGTCATTGCTGCTATTGATTTAAGAGCAAAAGTGCCCAGTTGAAGCTTACACGTGTGTTTGCTGTGACGTCGATGCTCTTTCTAAGCCCAGGCCCACTGGGGGAGCATTTACGGGGAACAGGGTGTTGCAGCAGATGGACTACAGAGAGATTTGTTGCAGAGCAAACCCAGAAATTAAGGCGTCCACACATGTGCATGTCAGAGGGCCGGAGGAAGATGCAGTCAGAGGAAGAGGGCAGAACTCTCAGCAAAGGGAACTAGGTGACCGGGAGAAAGCGGCGGGCTGTGTAGTCATACCTCTTCCAGCGACGTTGGCCTGCCTAGAGGCAGAGCTGCATCCTGACGTGTGTATCTGTAACACACAGGCGTTGGAAGTCACCTTCTAGTCACCCTCCTGATTGGTGACTATGTGCCCATGAAGACTGGCAGGTCGTGGATGACTCACCCAGTGTCATTTTAGAGAGGGACACTGTTCTGAGCTGTGCCATGTATTCTAAAGGGCACAAAGCACATCATTCTCTGGAGAAACGGGCAGCCACCTCAAGGAATCAGGGAGTGTTGCCCCAGAGTCCACTTTACGTCCCTCGCAGCTTACGAAGGGGGTCCAGAGCCCTGATTGGGAATGAATAGCAGATGGAGCAGGCTGCTTGGAACTGACACTCAGTCCAGAGCCGGGACTGATGGTTAATCACTAAGTGAGATCGTGCCAACTACCTGGGTGTCCTAGGAGGAGTGGCTAATAAATAACGGTACCTCCAGACAGCAAGATGGAGAGGGGGAAATGTTTTCAGTGCACACCATTCATTAAAAAAAAATGAGCTAGATGGATTTGGATTGATGTGGCAGGAAGTTCATGGCTTATTGATGAGTGAAAGGAGCAATTTGCAAAACAGCATTTTTACGAGCATGTACAGGGGAGGGGGGTGTAGAGAGGCAGAGACAGATATATGGCCATATATCTGCTGTTATAGGACAAAATGTTAGAGGCAATTATCTCCAGGGGGTAGGATCACAGATTCTTTTTACTTTCTTTTATAAGGTGTGTGCATGCTTGAGCCTTTATACTCTCAACGAGTGTGGGTTTCTTTTAACAATAAAAAGCTTTATTACTTTTGAAATCGGTTCATTCATTTAAAATAGGTTTGAAAAATGATCAAAGAGACTGATGTTCAGAATGGAAAAATATTTTTTGCAACGAGAAAAAGGAAGTCCTGCCAAATCCTGTCATTCGTAACACCACGGGCTTGTTTGCGGAACAGCTTGCTGGGATTGATAAAAAAGAACCACTCTGCATGTTGCTTAAAATTATAGTTGATCTATGTATGGGAATGTGTGAAGCGCATTTCCTGGGTATTAGAAACATCTCCTCCAGCTTTTCCTCGTGGCACCTATGGTAAAGGACATCTCTGTGCCTGTACATCTGCCCACATGATTTCCGCAGCGGGCCGGGGTCATGGGATGGGCATTCCCATGGCCCATGTCCCCACCTCTCAGGTGCTTGAGACATCAGTGTGCAACCTGAAGTATGGGAGAGTTTCCACCTGAACCCCATCTCGTGGAGGCAGTGTTGGTTAAACACATTTACTAAAGGAATTAATCCTGTTTGAGCTCTCGGAGTTGTCAGGCTACTTCCCAGCAGCTATGCAGAGCTCTGGGCTGTGGTCACCGTCTGACATCGACCTCAACCTCACGGCCTCTCGTGTCCCACCCACTCAGTCCAGCAGCATCCCGGGGATGTCAGCCGACGCTGGGTGCCCAGACAGCCCCAAGGATGGGACAAGAAGGCTAAGTGTCAAAACTTACAGATTAAAGGCAATTATCCCTAAACCCAAGTGCCGTGTGTGTATGTGTGTGTGTGGGGTGGGGGGGCAGATTTAAGTAATTTCAAAGTCCCCTAAGATGTGGGTTTTGTTTTGTTTTTTAAGAAAAGTGCAGGGAGGAAGGAAGAGAGAGAAACATTTTTTATTGATTTTATTTAGTTGCTCATCTTGGATGTCCCTTCTCCCCCACCAGCCCCCTTCCCCACTGGCCCGGGATGTGAACCCAGGTTATGAGATGGTTGAGGCTTGTGCAGGCTGGAGGCAGAGGATTTATCCGCTAGAGCACCAGGGCGCCCCTAAGATGTGATTGTTTTCTTTTCTCTTAGAAAAAAAAGCTGAATCTTGCATGAATCAAAGCAGAGACATTTTAGCCTCTTAGATAAGCCTTTTAAAAGGATCAGTATGACATAAAGAGATTTAATGTTAAAAAACAAAACAAAACAAAAAACAGTTCTAAAAGAGCAGGTGAGCATTACCAAGAAATTTTTGGAAAATGAGATGGTGTGAGAGTCTGCCCTTCCGGATATTAAGATAGAAGTGTTTTTCAAAAACCAGCCCTTAGATATTGGTAACAGACCTGAGGTTCCGGCCGGGGGCCAATGTGCACTGGGCTCCAGTGACGTGATGGAGACCCCGGGAAACTGCTGGTGGGTGTGGTGTACTCTCATGTATCTGATGAAGACTGAACCTGCGCCTCTAAACTGAGATGATTTTGTAAATCAAAATGACCGTAAAACAAAAACAAAACAAATCGAAAAAAAAAGAAATTGGCTGCAGTACTATGTGGAACACTGACAGATTCCGGGACAAAATCAGCATACTTGTGAAGATGAATGATTAGCCTTTTGAGGCGCATCTATTCATTTTCATATCTGTGATAATGTTATAAATTATCATAAGAACAGAGTCATTCTGCCGTATTTGAAAAACATTTAAGTGTTTTTATACAAACAGACTAGAAAGTAATTGAGACCGATGTCTAGCTATTTTGAGGGTGAAGGGGAAAAAACTGCAAAAGGAACACGGAATTCTCTAAATCGAAGCAATCATGAGCAAAACTTTAAGCTCTTTGAGAGCAGCGATGTCTGTAATGGAGGAAAAAAACGTTACTATCCCAGGCATGTCTTCATTCATTTAGCATTTATTGAGTGCTTGCAATGGTGGAAGATTGTTATGAATGTTGGAGATCCATAAAGATATTAAATACTTTCATGTTTTATGTTTATGTAAAAAAAAGATTAGACCCTCAGGAAAAGTAGGTGATAGAATAAGCAGTTCATGAAAGAAAAGAGACATGACCAGTAAGTCTATAAAAAACCTACCACCATAATAACCATGAACATGCAAATTAATTCGACAATTAGAAATAATTTTTCACTCTAAAGAGTTTGAACATTCTAGAACAGGTCGACTGAATTTTGACTCATGGGAGAATAAGTTGGTTAAATATTTTGGTCATGTTTTTTAAAGTTGTTAAAAAATATGTGTAGTTGGACCTAGAAATTCCATCTCTAGAACTTTAACTTCAGCAATGAACCAAATACACAATAAAGTTTACTGACAAGATGCTCATCACAATATACAACCTACACATACACAGAAGCACAAACACAGAAACACAAACACAGATGGACTCAACTCAAGTTTTCAACACTTGAGTAATAGTTTGATGCATTAAGGTATACTTACATGTGGAATATTAGGTAGACATCAAAAAGGTTGTTTTCAGACATGCCCTGGTAGCTCAGTGATTAAGTCTTTGGCTCTGGAAGTGCAGTCCACATCAGAATCCCAAAAAACCAAGGTTCATGGACCAGGGATGGGGGAACAACCAACGTGAGCAACTAAATGATAAATGGATGGATAGAAGCTTCTTCCCTCTGCCTGCTTGCCGTTACTCCTGTCTGCTTCCTTGCTCTTTTTAAGCCTTGTTTTCAGGAGGCGGTCAGTTGTATGGTGAAGGATGGAATTGAATCATTAGTGGTGAATTTAATTTAGTATACACAGGTGCATCCTGGTGGAGCAGCAGTTAGGTCAATCGCCTCCAAAAGAGTGCAGGCCACATGCCCCTGGTTTCAGTCCCAAGGCCAGGGGGGAAACAACCCATGTGAACAATTAAATAAAAATAAAATAGAATGCAGCTTCTTCTCTCTTCCTGCCTGCCTGCCTTCATTCCTGCCTGTATCTTCCATTAAAAAAAGATTAGTATAGACAGAAGTTGACTTATAGAGATGCACATCTGAAACTGATTGCATGTTGAAATGCAATGTTACCTCAATAAAAATTATTTGAAAAAGTAAAAGCAATCACTTGTTTTCTAAGAATGACCTATCTAATGACCTATTACCAAGTGAAAAAAGTAGAACGTAAAGGCTACGTGAATGTAAAAGCTGTATGTGTTTAAAAGCACACGTATCCCACCACCTGCATAGACTTGAAGGGCTGAACAAACACTCATAGCAGGTCACTGGTTTTGGAGAAAGGCCTCTTACTTCCCTTCCACAATCCAGTACTTCGTGTTTTCATCTTTGCTATCAGAAGTCATGCTTTTGTAAAGAAGGAGATATTTCAGGCAATGAAGTACAAGGAACATCATGGAATCCAGGTACCTAGCAAAACACACAGGAGGGAAAACTTGCTTTATGATGGTTAGGGTTTTTGAACTACATTTTTATTCTTGTCTGTCTTTTACTCCTAATTTTTCCAGCACCCGGTTGTTGCTAAGATTTTGCTTTTCTGCTTAATTGTCTGACCACCTTATGGAAATCAATTCACTGTACATTCTCTACAAAAATAAGGGAAGCATTGATAGCCAGGAAGTAAAAGACAACTGTTGTTATTACAAACACCTACAACGTCAGGTGACCCTTTTAGTCAATTTTGCTCACGGGATCCAAAAACTCAGGAAAGGAACAGACTTACTTTAAACCATTGTTAGTTACATTTCCACTCTGCTTTCTTCCACCTCTTGACACATCTTTCAGGCATGCAGTACCTCTAAATTTGAAAGGATTCGTCTTGTTAATCTGAGAAAAGAAAAGCCGTAAGTCCTTGCCATTTCATGTTTCTAGACCTATTAGAGAGTCTGTTTTTCTTGCCGCCCTGGAGAGATTGCAACTTTTTTATACCTCAGTCCGCTTCTGGTTTCCCTGTTTCTGAAAGTTAGGATAAGGAAATTACCCTGAGCCTTTGATTGATTGACTTTTTAATTTACATTTTTATTCTTTTTATGTATTAGCTCATCATCATAGGCGGGTCCAAATTTGAATATATGGAAACTTTTTTTTCAAACCGTCCCTCCCCTTTTTTTTTTAACGACTCCATCTTTACAGAATTCTGGAAATGACAAAACTAAGCCACAGTGACCGAAAGTGATCTGTGGTGGCCTGGGACTGGTGTGGGTGGGCGGTGTGCTGAGGGCCGGCGGGAACTTTCTGGGGTGTAGAGATGTCCAGCTTCTCCAACATGGCGGTGGGGTCATGGCTATTGCCGTTTATCAAAACTCACTCGACTGCCCGCTCAACAGGGTACATTTTGTCGTCAGTAAGTCATAGCTCTGAAAAGCTTATTTATTTTTCGAGGAGTTTAATCTCTGCAGGGTCAGCTGCAGAATTAAGACTTCTGATGGCCGTGGTAGAGCCTGTGAGCAAGCTCAGGGTGGCAGGGCCCTGCCGAGTGTGGGCTCAGTCCAGCTCCCACGCCCATGAAGCTGGCCCCAGTGCAGCCTCCTGACTTGTCAGACAGCAGGTACCATTAGGTTTGTGTGCGCGTGTGTGTGCATGTGTGTGCATGCGCGCGTGTGTGTGTGTGTGTGTGTGTGTGTGAGAGAGAGAGAGAGAGAGAGAGAGAGAGACACTAGTTGACACAGATGAACTCTCACTACAAATGCTTTTAAATTTTTCACTTTCTGATTTACTAATACACTGAGGTCATCTCTCGAAGCCAGTAAGTGTATGTCTACATCGTTCTCCAGAGAACATTCCACTGTAGGCTGCGCATTTAGGATGTTTGCCAGCTCTCACCAGTGTGGGCCCCCACACGGAATGGGGCTCCAGGACAGAAAATTCTAGGCCCGTCCCAGCAGCCGGGGCTCCTCCCTCCTCCTCCGGCAGCATCTCTGATAGAATCCGAGCTTGAATGTGGTTTGCCTTTTGCATTTCCCTTTCAGCCTCCTTTGTTTCTAGAGCTTTAAATAGATTGGCTAAGTTTCTAGAATGACTTTCTTTAGCTCAGAGACTTCTATCATGGCTCCCATAGGCCCTGACCCCTTGACACCTGAATTATGTCTTGTCGCTGCAGAGGCCTGGAAGGCAGTCCCAGGTTGGAAGTGGAGGCTGCGGCCGGGTTCCTAGGGTCAAGCAGTCCAGTCCCTGCGCGGATAAGACTGTCACCAAGCATCTGTCCTTTCCTTCGATGCTCCGTTGCCCTCCGAGCCTCAGAGTTTCCAGAATCTACAAGAGACAGCCTTCTCTCCCTCCCGGGAGAGCTATTGAACACTGCCACATTTCAAAAGAAGAGAAGTCTCAATTCACGTTTTTGCCACATAAGGTGATGTTGCTTTCCCACGCCTGCTTGGAACGGACTCTCAGGCCTCCTGCTGATGGCTTGCGAGTCACCAAGGTCTGACAGGTCTGTGCGGCACGAATGACATGGGTCACCCCTGTAGCAGTTAGACAGACATTTATTCATACCCCTCACAGGCCAGGACAGCCATCAGGGCTCTTCGGAAATGGCCGTGAGTGAGGACGCAATTCACAGTCTCAGGAAAGGCGCCTGGCAGTCCCCTTGGCTTCCACGCTGGCTGTCTCTGCCGTGTGACCTTTGCGCGTCTGATCTTTAAGGTCTGAAAAGTTTCTTCCAGGACCCAATGTCAGGTCCTGTCTCCCCCGAACAGAACAGGAGGCGCTTTCCTCAGAAGGACTTCAGTCAACCTGCCAAGAGCAGACAAGCCTGGGAGGAGGGGGCTTCTCGGGGAGGGGGCCTCGGGGGTGCAAGCTACGACCGGGAAACCTGCCATCTTATCCTGGCCGGATGGAAGGACCATGTCCAGAGTCAGTGATGGCCTCAGGCACCTGGGAAGGGGTGTGAGGCCCCACCTGGACGTGGGTCCCTGGGGAAAGAGCACGGTGGTGCATCAGGATCCTGTCTGGGGAAGGGTATGTGCACTGTCCAGGGTGAACAAAGCCAGGCCACCAGGCGATCAAGACGGAGTTTATTCACTGGTAGCTACTGCAGTAGCTTCTCTGGGAATGGGAGTCACCCGGTGGTTTGGAGAAAGAATGAGGGAGCGGGAAGGGAGGTGCAGTCTGGGAAATGAGAAGTAAAACAAATGCGGGTTGGTTAATGTCGCTGTGACAAGGTCCTCTGCATCTGATGATGGGCATTTGTGGAAGTCAGGCTTCTATCCTCTGACAGAGACAGGAGTCAGAGGTCTTCTTTCCTAATACCTATCTGCAAAGTGTCCTAGAAGAGAGACAGTCCCGGGTTGCAGGCGCTACCGGTGCATCTCAAAGGGACCAAGAAAGGACTCACAATACTAAGTTTTAAAAATAAATGCTCTCTGGAATGAAAACAGACACAAAGATCCAAGGGATAGAATTAAGAGCCCAGAAATAAGCCCACACAAATATGGTCCATTCGTCATAGCACAAAGGTGCCCTGAATACTCAGTGGAGAAAGAATCTTTTTCACAAAAGGGGTTGGGAAAACTGGAGAGCCACAAGGAAAAGACAGAGACTGGAGACTTTCTAACGCCATACACTAAATTCACCTGAAATGGGAGCCATTACACAGATAGAAGAAAACATAGGTAATGCATTTCACATTATCATTCTTAAATATGTCTCTGAGGATTCAACGCCACTGGCAGAAGGGTAAATGAAAATAAACCAGTGAGATGACATTAAAGTAAAAAGCTTTTGCACAGCAAAAGAAGCCATCCCCAGAATGAGAAGACATCCTACTGAACGGGAGAAGACATCTGCACATCATTCATCTGACAAAGGGTTAATATCCAAGATATGGACAGACTTAAACAACTCAGCAACAGAACAAAGAACTCAGTAAAAAGAGCAGGGGGAGGGGGCAGACCCGAATAGTTACTTCTCCAAGGATGACATATCGATGGCCAACAGGTGTGTGAAAAAAAAAAATGCTCCTCACCACTTATTATCAGAGAAATCAAAATCAATGAGATATCACCTTATAAACTTGCGAAAGTGGCCTGCATAAAAAAATATACAGGAAACAATAAGGACTGCGGAGGACGCGGAGAGATAGGGACCCTCCTACACCGTTGGTGGGAGTGCAGGTTGGCGGCCCCTTTGGAAAACAGTCTGCAGATTCCTCGCAAGAGTAAAACTATCGGGTGGAATGAGCAGCAGGTCCATGGCGGGACCCTTTCAAGGAGCACATTTGCCTGGCCTGTAAGTGGGCTGATAAAGCTATGTTTGCAGATCCTCCAGTTAAGACAAAACTTGGATATCATATTCTTATGGTCGAAGAGAGAAAATAAAATGGTATAAGCGATTTAAAAAAAAAAAGAAAAATTGAAAGTAAACTGCTGTATGATCCAGTAATCCCACTTCTGGTATCTGTTGGAATCTAGTCTACCTGACTGAATCAGAATATGAAACCGTTAACTCAAAAAGCCGCGGGCCCCCCGGTGCTCACTGCCGCAGACTTGACAGTAGCCAAGCAGGGAGTCCGCTTCAGCGGCCATGGACGGATGAGCGGGCAAGGAAGGTCTGGTGTGGAGATGCAGCGGACGCCTACTCAGCCCTAAAAATGGTGAATCCTTGTCTTTGCCGACAATATAGAGGGAACGCGAGGGTATTTTGCTGAGTGTGGTGAGTCAGGAAGACGAAGACAAACATGGGTGATGTAACCTGTGTTTGGAATGCAATGAACTGATAAGATAAAATTAAAATCAGCGTTTGGAGCTTGACAGCAAAACAGAGAGTATCAGAGGGGAAATGGGTGGGGGTGAGAGCCTGTGGCAGAAAGACTTTAGTTATTTTTTTCTTTTTTTTTTTTTTGCTTAATAACTATTAAAAATAGGCGTGCTCTGGTGGCTTAGTGGTCAAGTCCATGGGGGTGTAGCCCACATACTTCCCAAGGGCCTGGGTTTGCAGCCCAGGTTGGAGGGGTACAAAGATACACACCTAAATGAAAAAAAGAAGCATGCTTCTTCCTCCTCTCTCTTCCTGCCTGCCTGCTCACCTGCATTCTTGCCTGCACCTTTCCTTGAAACCAGCAAGGGACCATTTGAGTGCAGGACTGGCCGTGACCAAATACACAGGAAAAGCGGGTCACCGATCACGTTACCTGCCAGTTGGTTTCTGATCTTTTATTTTCTGTAGAATCTTGAAAATTAAAAACTACTAGATTGCCTTGTGATGTGAGCCATCTAACTTGGACACGGTTGAAGCACTTGAGTGACATCGCGACAAAAAAAAATCCTTCTGGTGGCGCCCGTCAGCGTGCGCCAGCTATAAAAATGAGAAACAGGATGCCAACGCATGTCTTGTTTTAGCAATAAATAACATCTTTTACTTCTGGTAGACGGAGGGCGTCTTTACATGGGAATTTCCTCCCCTGCTTTTAAGAAAAGGAAGGCGGGTCAGAGTGTTTTTCTTGTGTTTGCTTTTCAAGCGCCTGTCACTCAAAATATAATCCTGTCGCCTTTCAGTCCCTATGCTCAGGGCAGCATTATCCACACTTAAAATGTGGAAGCAAGTCAGTGATGGGTGAATGGATAATTTCAATGAAGAGTATTCCTACCCTGGAGTATTAGTCTGCTTTCAAAAAGAGAGCGCTTTTGACACCTATGACAAGGGGGATAAACCTCGAGGGTGCTGGCTACGTGGCGTAAGCCAATCAGAAAAGTCTATTGTGCATTCTCTGAGATACTTGAGGAGAAGAAATCAGAGAGACAAAGGAGGATGGTGGTTTCCAGGGGAATTGTGTTTAATGGGTGCAGAGTTTCAGTTTTACAGGATGAAAAGAGCTATGGAGACGAATGGTGGGGACAGTAAATGTTTTTCACATCACGACACTGTGCCCTTAAAAATGGTGAAGATGGTCAATGTTGTGTTAAATGCAATTCACCACAATAAAATGTATGGGGAAAAAAATGATGGGGGATCAAGTTCTCTTTCATCTAGTTCTAGTCGTCTCAAAGGAAGATGTAACAGTTTTCTTTTAGAATGTCAGGTTTTTAAATATGATATCGAGCATGAAATATGAATCACATCCTGCCTCATCAGACGTCGATGAAGCACTTGTGAAAACAACCTAAGACAGGTCTGTGATGCAGCTTTCTGGAAATGATTCCTCTAGAACGAGGGCTGCAGATTCCCGTCTTTGGGCTAAAACAGTCGAGAGGCTTGGCTTTGTGTGGCCTGCACTTAGTATAGCCTGCCCGCTAAGGATGGTTTTAAATGGTGGGGCAAAAAAGGTAAGAAAAAGAATATCCTATGACACAGAAAATGGTAAGACAGTCAAATGTTTGCCTCCACCAGCAGAGTGGGGTTGGAACAGTCGCTCTTCATTCACACATGGCGATGGCTACTTTCACGGTGCCGCTACCACAGGTGGCTGAGTGGCTGTGACAGAGAGCATATGGCCAGCAGATCCTGAAGTCAGATCTACCACCTGACGATTTAGGGGAAAACACTTGCCGAAAAAACTTGCCGATAGCTGCCCCAGACCAGGAAAGCTGCAGCGTGGCGCCAGCTCTGTTTCTAAGCCTGAAGAAATCATTTCTCCTCTTCAGATTGTGGGTTTCTCCTCTGAAAAAAAATGTGTCACTTGGGCCAAGTGGTCTCTGAGTTCAACACCAGCTCTAAAAATTCAGGATGTCTGGGCAAGCAATTCATACTCAAGTGCTAAAGGCTGATACCTCCCAGATACTCGCCTCTAAGACTGAACCCCAAAGAAGCAATTCCCTAAACCACAGGGGTGGAGTGTTGATGGTTCTTTCGTGGGTTGATGGCGGTGATATTTGTGAAGGGGCTCTTCCCATCCTCACCTGAACTCATTGTTCGAATAAATTAATCTGTCCAGCTACAAACCCCCAGCAAATTCCCTAGAGGCCCATCCTGCCCACTACAAGTTCACAGACTCCTCAGATCCTGTAGGAAAGCCAGGCACAGCATATGCTGGAAATAGCCCCGAGCGCAGGCTGGCCCCTTGCTTGGTACCTGGTGAGGTCACTGAATGGAATCACATGTGTGATTTCAATCACGTCTCTGACTCAGGAACATTCTCCTCTCCTGTGGGGTTTGCAGGGAGCAGTGGGAGGAGGACTGGACCAGGAGGCAGTTACCTGCAGACCAGGGACAGGCCATGTCCAGCAGGCCATGCTGTTTCAGGTTCCCTGGAGGGACACTGCATCGCCCCAGCACCCCCGTGGGCTGTGCACTGTGGTCGCAGCTGGAGGAGCAATAAACAGAATGGGAGAGGGGCTCAGGGTCTCCCTGTCCTTCCCGTGACACCCCCGGCAGCAGCTACTCTCTTCTTCCCTTTGGCTCAAATATGGCCAAGCTGGCAGTGGTAGAAACACAGGCCAGGAGGACTGGTGCCAGGGTCCCAAACCAGTGCCAACAGCGCCCCAACCTTGGTGACAAGCAGCTCTGTCCCACCTCAGAGGGACCCCTCTCCTCGCTCCAGCCCAGCCAGCTCAGAGAATGGCTGAGGATCCAGAAATGGGGTTGCCAAAGTTTCCAAATTTTCCAAAGAAATCAGAAATCTGGGATTCTCTGTGAATGCCCCGCTCTCCAAATGTTGGCAGTGTATTTCAAAAGAAAAATGTGAATACCGGCACGCCTTGCTGGAGCAGCGGTTAGGTCAGTTGCCTCCGAAGGGGTACAGGCCACACACCCCTGGGTTCGACTCCCAGGTTTGTGGGAGAAATGTCCAGTGTAAACAAGTAAATAACATAAATGAAATGCTTCTTCCTCCACTCTCTTCCTGCCTGCCTACTCGCCTTCATTCTTGCCTACACTTTTCCTTAAAAAAAAAAAAAAAAAAAAAAAGTGGCCACCGAACTGACCTCAAAGAGCCCTGTCCGTGGGTCTGCTCCAGGCTGTGCGTCTGAGACCTTGGGGAGAGAAAAGTGAAAACTTTGGACTCAGGAGCCCAGACTTGGTGTCTCAACTCTAATACGGATGGTGCAGCCTGCAGGGTCCCTGGGATCCCCCTGAACATCCATTTCCTCTGCTCCTAATGGGGTTATGGCACCGGACTTGGTTTCTCTTCCAGGGAGAGAGAGGGTCACCCGTGTGGGGGAGGGGGGCATGATGTTCGCAAATGTCCCTCTTTTCCCACCTTAGACACCTGGCGGTGCTTCCTGGTGACAAGAGAAGTGAACTTGGGCTGGTTTATGGTGGCTTTGAGCCTCTGCCTGCCGATCCATTGCTAGTTGCTTCTGTAAGGCAGGGAGAGACTCACCTGGGTGAGGTGTCCTTAGAGGCGCCACCAAAGGCCCCTCCACCCACCTAAGGAAGCGTCTCAGACCGGAGATGGTCTAGATCCCGCTGGTGGGGACCCCGGGGAGGGGGTGGCTGCTGAGATGGCGCAGATACCCTCCTCCCACCACACTCGACGTTGCTTTCCGGCCTGCATGTGGGTGTTTTCCCTTAGAGGAAAGTGACACGTCCTTGCATGGATGAGACAGGTCTGTCCTGTTCCCCTGTGCCCGCACCACTGTGAGGCCAAGCCCAGGAAAGGCCTGTGTGCGCCCCGGGAGGGGCCGTCCGGGAGCCGGGGAGCCCACACAGCCTGGGCTCAATCTGGGTTTGAATTCTGTTCCGCTGCTTCTTGGAGGGCCTATTGTCCCATCACAGAAGTGGGGCTGTTCACAGGGGCTCCCGCCCGGGGCGCTTGGGATGAGATACCGTCCTCCTCACACCCGTAACTAAAGCTGTCCCTTTAGATGGACCGGCCGTGATTTTTAGAGTTGAAATGGGGACTGAGTGGGGTATCACCAGGTGTGGCCGGAGGTGGGGCGGGACGTTGGGCGGTTGGGGGAGTGGGCGCAGGAGGGGTGCGTGCGTGCGCGTGTGCAGGCCTGGGAAGAGGATGCATGCAACCCCCAGATGGGGAAACCTGCACCCCGTCCCCTGTCAGTCTATTTGGAGCTAGTTTATTGGGTGTGTTCTGCCCAAATTAACTTTCAGCAAACTGTGACCGAAACCCGGACGGAATTTCAAACGGGGCAGGATGCCGGGACCATGTTGCCAAACTGGGACTGTCCTGGTCAGACCGGACGACAGCGACCCCACCTTCAGACCAGTTGTGACCCAGGCTGCTGTGGTTAGAGGCAGAAAGGACTCACGGCTCTTCCGGGTCATGTCACCTGCTCTCATTATCTTCCTCGCGTTTGTTTTCCTCGTTTCAGGTGTCAGGTAACGGAACAGCAGAGCCCAGCGACGATGCAGCGGCAGTGGGTTGCGAGCCGGCGGTGACTTCTCGTGCATGGAGCTCCCCGCCAAACAAAACGCCCATGTGTCTGACTTTGTGCGTGGCTTTTTCTGCCTTTTCTGATTTTTGACGCTTACTAACCTGCCTGAGTTGTAAAAACAGTAAAAATAGGGACGGTCCTGGAGATGGTGGCTTTGCGTGACATCTGTGACTTCTCCACGAAGAATCCCAGTGTCATTGATGAGAACGCCTGTATTCCATTCACATCAATGGAATATGATTTTTATGAATGGTCTTTTCAACTAAAACTCTAAGAGAAATCAATGTCATCGCGTCTGGGAAATGCCCGGCAGGGAGCCAGCACCAGGCTAGGGCGGCTGGCACCAGAGCAGGGTAAATATTTGCAAATGGAATGGAAACAAAAACAAGGGAGGAGCAGGAGCACCCGTGGATGCTGGAGGACTCCACTGAGCTCCACTCCTCTCTGCATTTGAAAGGTGCCCAAGCCACCACCAATGCCAGGCCCCACAGGTGCGCTTTCTGACTGTCTCTCTTCTCCATCCTTCTTAATTAAAAAATAATACATGGAAAGACCTTGCTGCTCAATTGTCACTCACTCACCTTTCCTGCGGGAACTCCGAGCCTGAAGGAGGGGCTCCTGCTGACAGGGAGCGACAATGAGGTGGGGAGGAGTCTGGGACCATGATGAGGCCTGTGCGGGTGGCAGGGGTGGAGGGGAGCAGAGAGGGCAGGCCAAGTCCTCTCTCTGTATCACAGAGAAATGAGGGTTGACAGTGACAACCATTTACAACTTAAGACAACATCTTTTGGGGACACAGATGTTCAGGTTTCGCATGATCTATTTATAGACACTCCCATTGAAGGAAGGAGCTAGTCTGCCTCTCACACACAGGGGCTTAACCAAAGACTTTTCCACGCTGTAAAGCTGTAGAACCTATTTCTGGAAGGGCACTTGGGCCTGTGGGCCTGTGGCGCTGGGCTCAGAAGCCATCATCGGCCTCTTCATACCCCCCATTCCTGCAAGGGGAAAGAGCATGCTCTGGGATGCGGGTTGTTGGGGACCTCAGCTTCATTGATTTTCCCCGGAGCATCCACCAGAAAACAGGGGTGCCCATGGCTTCCACTTTGCCTGCACTGGACGAGCGAGCCCATCCCTTCCCACTGTCTTTTTTGATGTGCCCATCTTCTATTCATCTTTAGAGAATCATGTTAGAGAATCAGCTTACCCCATGCTTACCTGCGAGGAAGGCAGGAGGCAGGCAGGACAGCCCTGACGATCATTCATCGCTCCCCAGGCCATTCATATTTACCTCCCAGGTGTTTACATGTGTCTGCACTGAGGCAGCAGAGTGCATGCGACTGCTTTCCACCCCACCTCCTGCCTCAAATATTCACTGAGCGCCTGCCACCCGCAGGCTCTGCCCGGACGGGGGAACGCGGCTGTGCGCCGAGTAGGCAGAGCTGCCCGCACAGGGCTGACTGACGTCCACCTGGCCTGTCTCTCCAGGTGCTCTTCTACCTGAGATGTGTAGTCTTGTCACCCCAGGCAGGTCCCAAAGTCCTTCTCTGAGTGTTTGACACATATTTATTGGCAATGGCAGTTAGCACTGTGTCTGCCTGCCTGCCCGTCTTCCCTCGAGACAAGCGGAGAAAACGACTCAGCAGACACACGTAAAATACGGTCAAGGACATCCTGCTAGACAGCGAGAGGGACTGAGGACTGAAAGAAAAACCAGAAACAAATCAGTCCTTGCCCTTGAGGAACTTAGCATCTGACTGAGGGAAATAAGAAGAATATAAGAAAATAATATGCCAAAGAGCCGTGCGCCCCTGTGCTGACGGCGGCGTTGCTTACAAGCCGAGAAGTGGAAAGAAGCTCAGTGTCCACCGGTGGGCGAGGACAAGGAGGATCCGGCATGGACACACGACGGGACTCTGCACAGTCGCCAAGAGGAAAGGTCGTCACTTGAGTCTATACGAGGGGGTGTTTAATTGACTGAAATAGGTCAGGAGGAGAAACGCTTAGTGGATGATTTCACCTTTACCTGGAATGCACAGCAGCAAAGCAAATGGCCAGTAAGATAAAATCAGGATAAAGTTTTGGGCCACAACAGCAGCACTGAGGTTACCTGAGGGGAGGCGCCTGGGTGCAGAATCATGTGGTGCAGGGGATGTCTTCCTAATCATTATGCATAATACGATATTAATATAGATATTTGCCCTTCCTATTGCTTCATTTTTGTTTCGTGAAGATAAGTTTCAAATGATTAAAAGAAAGTAATTTAGGCAATAATACACACACACACACACACACACACACACACACACACACATAGCATTTATTTAATTCTAAGTCTTACTTTTTTGTCATTTTAATGTCCCTGAAAATCAGGTTCGGCTTACATTCAAAAGTGACTTTGTAAGTAAATGTTGCTATTTTTAATTTTTTTTCATGAAAACCTCTAGAGAAATTGGGGTGCAGCTTAAAATCAGTGGCAGCTTCGAGCTGAATAAACACATGCAGAGACATACACGTTCATGTCATCCATGATGGAGCAGTTCAGTAACTGGTGGTGGGTGGTGGGAGCGCTCCTCACTGTGGGGTGCGAGAGTCGGGTGAGCTCGGGTCAGCTAGCCTGCCCCTGTGGCCTGGCCTGGCCTTGGAGGTTTGATAGAGCACGCGCTTATCTGAGAGCAGACACGGACCTGTTTCGTTACAAGTCTGTTTGCAAGACCCCCCGGCCAGCGAGAGCCTACCGCTCAGGCAGGACAGACCACACATGCATTTCCTGACCCCGCAGCCCAGCGGGCCTGAAGCAGCCACGTTCCAGAAGCAGTGAGCACACTGGGCTGGGTGAGCTCTTAGTTCTGGTATGACCCTCGAGCCATGGAGAGAGGGCTGATTCTAAGACTGAGCGGGGAATAAATACATCAAAAGGGCCCAGAGCATCCAGGAGCCAGGATGTGAGGGTGTTTTCAAAATCTAGAAGAAAGGCACAGTGTGTGTATATGTGTGTACGTGTGTGTGTATGTAGTGGGTTTTATGTGCGTATGTATACGTGTGCATGTGTATGTATGTAGTGGGTTTATATGTGTGTATATGTGTGTGTAGCGGGTTTATGTGTGTGTGTGCATGTGTGTATGTCGTGGGTTTATATGTGTGTGTATATGTGTGTGCATGTGTGTGTAGTGGGTTTATGTGTGTATGTGTGTGCATGTGTGTGTAGTGGGTTTATGTGTGTATGTGTGTGCATGTGTGTATGTAGTGGGTTTATGTGTGTGTATGTGTGTGCGCGCGTGTGTGTATGTAGTGGGTTTGTGTGCATGTGTGTATATGTAGTGGGTTTATGTGTGTGCATGTGTGTGTATGTAGTGGGTTTATGCATGTGTGTGTATGTAGTGGGTTTATGTGTGTGTGTATATGTGTGTGCGTGTGTGTGTGTGTGTAGGAAAACGTAGCCGGAGCCGATGGGAAGAGCTCCATGGGTGAAGCGGGAGCAGCTTGAACAAAACGCAGGAGCACTGGGTCATAACGGAAGAAAATACCCATGAGCCCGTACAGATATAAAGAAATGAATGATCGGAGGGAGACAGACCAGTCTTCCAGCAGAAAAACTTCCAGTAATTTGCGATCCTGTTGGTGCCCCCTTTCTGAGGAGCTGCAGCCCCTTCCCTGTGTGTGGGAGACTGAGGGCCCCCGGGGCCCTGTGGGTCTTTTGCGTTTCTTAATTGCAATAGTCAAAAAGTTTTTAGACTTTTTAGAGAAAAAGTTTCCTTTCTATTTTTTTGAAAGGAAAGGCGCAGGCAGGAATGAAGGTGAGTCGGCAGGCGGGCAGGCAGGCAGAGAGAGACGGGAGAAGCACTTCAGTTCATGTTTATCCTGTTGTTCACACTGGCTGTCTCCGTGGACCCCGGACATGAACCTAGATCCTCAGATGTACGTGGGCTGTGCTCCTTCGGAGGCAGCTGACTTGCACCCCTCCGCCGGGGTGCTCCAACAGAAAGCAGTATCGAAGACTCGCCTGAGGGAGGCAGCCCCGGGAGAGCGTTCAAGGCTGCTCCATGCCAGCAGGCCGGAGGGTGTAAAGTGTCTTTTGCTCACACTTGAGGGCTCTGGGGGCGGGAAGGGGGGCTTTCTGGGCAGTCAGTGATGCTTGGTGACCGTGACCTGGAGTCTCAGGAATTGCGCTTGTTTTCTGAGACTTTGTTTTGCTCCCCAAATACTTCGGGAAAAAGCTGAAGCTACAGGCTACTCATTCTCCCGCACCCGCTTTTGCCTGGCCTGGCCGAGTGGAGGTCTGACACTGTGCAGGGGCTGGAAGAGGAGGTGCTGGAGGCTGAGCCATGGGACCCTGACAAGCAAGATTCCCAGGCAGCTGCGGTCAGTTCAAAGGCCAGGAAGCCGTGGTGCGACTTTAATGCAAGATACGTGCCTGAGTTGGCTGGTCCTGTTTCTCCCTGCAGCAGCACCTATTTGCCTGTCTTCTCTCCTTTAGGACATTACTTTATGTTCTGAACCACATCAGGGAACCGGAACTGGTGGGGACACATTTCTAGGGGAGCCAGGGAAGTAAGGCAATTAGAATAGAGGTGCTATTAGTAAATGGTGAATAACTCCCTAAAGTTGGTGGTCCCAACAAGGTGGGGGGCCTCTTGCTCCTGGTTCTTATTCCACCGGTCACACGCAGAGACTTCTGTCCAAAGAAGCAAAGTGGAAATGGCGAGAAAAAGGGTAACTAGGCTTCGCAGAAGCCTGAGCTGGCCTGCGGGAGCAGAGGGTCAGGAAGCAGTGCGGCAACGTCGGGGCAGAGGACCCGTGGTGGCACCAGGTCAGAATGACCCTTCCCTCGCGGCGTCCTCCCCAACCTGCAAGCACAAGAAAGATGGTCAGAGCAACTTACAAAACCCTGACCAGGGCTTCTCAAACTGCCATATGATCAGCAACTGGAGAGACCGTCACAGCCAGGAACAGCCGCAGGAGGCGGGATGGTTACATGGGAAGTGGCACCCTGGACGGGCCCGGGACAGAAAAAGACAGTAACAAGCCTTGAAGAGCCCCGGCGCCGCATGAGTGGGCAACGCGCTACCAGCAGCGGTTCCCTGTGATACACTGACCAGCCACTGGGAGGAGCTGGTAGAGGGGAAACTGAGTCCGAGGGCAGGAGAATTCTGTACTCGCTGTGCACGTTTTCTGTAAATCTAAAACTAGCCTAAAATGAAAAGTTAATTTTTTTAAATAAAATGTGCCATAATGAAAACGGGGGCACAGCCTCGCTTGCAGGGCCTGCCTGTGTGTGTGCGCGCTCGTGTGGGTGCAAGGGTGCCTGCCTGCCTGCGCGCCTGTGCGCGTGCGGTGACCGCCCAGACTGAGTCTGCTGGCGTGGCTCGGTCATCCTGGGGTGACAGAGCGTTGGGTCCCGCCACCTCATCTCTCCTCCAGCTCCGACCTCTCACGACCCTGTGCCTGCCCCCAGACAGCTGCTCCCCGGCGTTCCCTCCTCTGCACTCCAGGAATGCTGGGGTTCAGAGAAGCAAGCCTTCGGGATTTTCTCCCACGCGCTCTGCCCAGCCTGGGAGAAGCACCTGGCTTCCCTTGGTGCCAGGGCGCCTGTCAAACTACATGAAGCTGTGAACTCAGTCAGGACAAGACCGTAAACGTCACCCACCACGTCGTGAGAAGCCCACCCCGTGCCAGCCTCTCTCACGACAAGGTCATCTGGGCATGGTAACATCTCCCTTCCTCACCGGAGCAGGCAGCTCTGAGACTCAGACCTCGCAGGCGAATACCCAGCAAGAGTATGAGCATTTCTTTCTTCCAGAATCACCTTCCATGTGTAGCAAGTGATCATTGCTTTTCCACTTAGCAACACAATTTCTTTTATGTGTGCTGCACATTTTAGACCAATTTCAACCTTAAAGTTGCAATCATAATGCAAAAATTCCTGATTTCTCCACCCAGATTATTCCCCTTGTTTTAACCTCCCTCCCTCCCTCCCTCCACCGTCTACACACACACACACACACACACACACACACACACACACACACACACACAGAGATTTTTTTTTTTTCGGAACCATTTAAGAGTGGCTTGCGTCTTTACTCCTAAGTACTTCAGTATTTCACTGTGCATTTTCTCAAAGCAAGAATATCTGCTCACATCATTAACAGTTCTCTTCTCAAATCAGCGAGTGTCCATGGATGCGACACTGTTCTCTGATCTGCAGACCTGCTTCCTATTTCACATCTTCCCCAGTCACATCCTTTACAGCAAAGAAAACTCCAGATCCCACCTAGCAAGCGGGTGCCACGTCTGGTTCACCCCTTGACATGGTTCTGGACACATTGTCTGTTGTGGTATTAACATGTTTGAAAAACACATGCCAGGCATTTTATAAAATGGCTAAAAATTCCTTTTACAACAAATTCAAGGTTTTTTTTTTTAAGTGCATTCATGCAAAGAAAAAGTCTTAAGTCAGAGAATGAGTGGTCCCTAGAAAAATTGTAACCACGAAGATATTTGCAAAACTCTGTGGTATGAACAATGCAGGCTTGAATTAACTTCATTCTGTCCCTGGGTCCCCATCCCATGGGGATGGTCAGGCCCTCGGTGCTGGGGGAATGGCCTGTGGTTAAAGCCCCAGAGCAAAGCCTGTTCCAGGCTTCCTAGCAGGTTGGGTGCAGGCTCCCTCCTGGGGGGAGGAGGCGTGGGGAGTGTGTGTGGGTGCACAGTGCCTGCAAATCCCAACCAGCAGCCCAGAGTCACAGATAGACGAGTGTGGACTAGAGAGTGAGTCCCCTGGAGCCCGATCAGGGTCCTTCCTGGGCAGGGCTCCTGAGTCAACAAATGGGCTTCTCCAAAGCCAAGGTGCAGGGCCACCTGGCTCTCTCTGGGCCTGCACAACTAGGTGACCCTGGGACAGAGACTCTGATGGGACTTCTCAAGGAACAGGTTGAGTGTGGACACGAGCTGGGGGGGATCCTGCTGGGACAGACCTCTGCTTAGGGGCTGTTGTGCGCCCCCAATATGGAACTGCAGGAGGCGCCCACCATGTTTTGGGTCCCCAAGAAAGCTGGAGGAATGAGGGCGGAAGTGGAAACGAGCTAGCTTCAGGCAGTCGGGCACTGCCACAGATGGGCCCCAGGTTTGGGGATGAGGATATCTGCATGGGCGTGTGACAGAGGCGATCGTCATGTCTTGGCCATGCAGAGAAGTTGAGGGGTTAGTACCCCCAGTTATTTTAGCATCTCTTTCTCAGATGAGGGCTGCCTCCATCAGCCTCACTGCCAGACAATCTCCCCAGAGGGGAAACCTGTGAGGGATGCAGGACTGGTTTGGAGTGTGGCCTGGAGGATGCTTGAGTGTGAACAGGAGCCCCTGGCAAGCAGTGAGGGGCACACGTGTAGGCCTGACTCAGTTTAGGGGGCCAGAAGACCCCACAGGAAGAGGGTCTTTGAGATGGGGTCCCCCAGAAGGAAAAGGAGGCCAGGGGGTGGACTCCTCCTCCCTCCTTCTGACTTAGGGGGCCCGGGGGAGGGCCAGGTGGGAGCTGGGAAGGGGAGCTGCCTTCAGCTAGGGTGGGGTTGGGGGTCCTTCTGGAGGGTGAGGGCCCTTCAGAAAGGTGCCTCACCAGCCCCCTCCGCCTCCAGCCCGCCCTCTCCCTGCTCATTTTCTCTCCTCTCTCCTTCCTGTCTGTGCTCAGTCTGGCTGACCTGCTGTGACTCTGGCTTCCTGGGTCCAAGTTGGGTGACCTTGACCTAGTTCATGACTTTCTGGGCTTTATTTTCCTTCCCGGGAAGACAATGGAGATTATGATGTCTTCCTGCCCAGAAAGTTTGAAGAGTGAGGGAGGAATGGGGAGGGAGGGAGGAGGAAGTGAGGAAGTGGGAGGGAGGTAATGAGGAGGGAGTGAGGAATGAGGATGGGGGAGGGAGGAGGGAGTGAGGAGGGGGGGGGGGGGAGGGAGGGAGGGGGGGGGGGGGGGGGGGGGGGGGGGGGGGGGGGGGGGGGGGGGGGGGGGGGGGGGGGGGGGGGGGGGGAGGAGGGAGTGAGGGGGTGGGGCGGGGAGAGAGAGCAGAATGCCAGAGCCTGGATCTGGCCTTGCTGTCTTTCCCACCATCCATCCATCTGCCATCCTCCTGCAGTCTGCTGTGCTCTGGCATTTCCTCCCACGAACTGCTCATTGTTCTCTCTCTCCTCTCCCTTTGTCTCTCATCTTTGTCTCTGTTGCTATTTTGGTCCTTCCTCGTTGATGTTGGTGAGGGGTGAGCCAGAACCCCGTCACTGGTAAACAGCTGAAGGATGTGGTGGGAGATGAACTTTCCACTGAGGCGACTTTGAACTCATCCCTTCCTTTTTGGGGCTCCCCTGCTGCTCCCCACTTTGAAGACTCCATCCCAGCCTCATGAAGCTAGGACAGGGGCCTGAGACCATGATAAAGAGGGGCCATGCCCAGCGGCCACACAGGGCGCCGGCCACCTCTGCCCACCAACCACGCTCTGAAGAGCCGACAGGGAAAAGCGACACCTTCCAGAGTCTCAGTTTCCCAACCACACCATGGGGATAACTTCGTTAGGCGACTGCTACGAGCATCGTGACTCAGTGTGTATCGTGTTCCAGAACAGTGTTTGACATGTCCTAAGTATGTGGGGATAGAAGCTGTTTCTAAGGTTGCTGTCTTATCATCACGGCCAGGCATTGCTGTCGGTCTTTGCGATCACTCTCCAAATCTTTCTCCATCCCCCATCCCTGGCCACCCTTTCTGGGGCCACACTCCAACTGGCTTCCCTCAAACCCACCTCCACTTTTTACAGCGATGACCGATCTTTCTAGAACATTAGCTCTCATCCCATCACTTCCCTGCCATATAAACCACTCACAACGCCCCAGTGCCTCTAGGACAGTGACCAAACCCCTGGGCAAGTTACATAGACACTCTGAGATGCTTCCCAACGGTGTCTCCCACTCGACAGTCCCAGCCTCCAGGCCTCAGCCAGTATGTACCACACACACTTGCTGCACTGGGAGCATCCTTCACTCTTCTGTATTCAGCAAACTCCTACACATCCTTCAATGGTCAACCCGTTAGCCCCTTTTTGTCATGCTTTCCCCCAGCAAACTCTTGCAAAGCTAGTGGCATCTTCCCCTCTGTCCACACAGCCCTCTGTCTGTTCCATGTGTTGGAGTCCCATGTGAGGCAGAGGTTATGTGCTTGGGACAAAACTTGAATAGGATCAGCATTACTTTTGAAAGCCTCTTAGGAATGTTCTCTGGCATCCTTCGACCAGTGAAAGGAAACCGCACCTGAAGTGGGACTAGAATGCTTTTTTTTTTTTTTTTTTTTAATATGAAAGGGTGGGGAAAGCCAGAAGCATTCATAGTTTCTTTCATTTGCATCAGAGAAACACGTGTGGGGGGAAGTAGAGAAGGAAGAGGGGTGGGTGACAGGATGCTTAACAATAGACATTTGTACCTGGTTTAAGGGTTGTGACCTGAGTTTCCCTATTTGCTGCTTCCAAGAAAGAGGGAAGGTTGAGAGGGAGGAAGACAAGGAGACAAGGAGGGAGAGAAATCAAAACGAAGCTCCTTTAGGAAGCTCCTGGGCTTGCGTCTGTCCTGCACTGTGCCCCCCAGCTGCCCCGCCCTGTTAGATCAGTCGGGGGAGGTGATGGGCTGTGTTTCAGGGCCTCGTGTGTGAAACATGTGACTCAGAAACTAAGATCCCGTCCCACGTAGCAAGATGCGCCCACAGTGCAGGGTTCTCAGGGGCTGGAGGAGTAAGGGGTCCCCAGCTCCCACTTCTCTCCTCCTCGCAGGGTGTCTGTTCACTGAGCTCACTTGTTCTTTTTCTTTCTCTTTGCTGCTGAGCAGATTCACTGAAATTCACGTGGGTTAAATAAGCCTGTGATGTGTCTGCCCGCCCCCTGCCCCACACCCCTCTAGCCTTGGACTGTGTCTTGGCTCCACAAAGGGGCTACGCTGTGTGACCTGTGAAATGACTCAACTTCTCTGAGCCTCTGTTTCCTTATAGAAATTAGGGAAGATGATAGCTTCACTGAGAAGCCTTATGTGGATTATATGAATAACAGCTTCCTGGCACATAGCAAGTGGCACTCCCGTCGGCGTCGTCAGCACCACGCCCGTGGTCATATACTGCAGGTACTGGTCTCTCTGTCAAGTCCAGGGACTCTAACCCCCTCCAGGGCAAGGCCGGCTCTCATTCCTTTCTGTGCCCAGGGCCAGCGCTGAGCCTGGGAGTCCCGGGAGGTATTCTCCGACCCTGAGCCCAGCACCCCAGCACCCCGGCTCCCAACAGATGCTGGTGCTGTTGGTGGGCGGACAGGCTGGTGTGTCCAAATCTCAAAGCTGGTCTGGGGCCAGCAGTGTGGCCCCAGAAAATACAAGGGTAGTAACAGGCTTCCGCTGGACATGTCACAGTTAACACCGAGACAGTCACGCACGTACTGAAATGCCAGGGCTACTAGCTTCCAGCTGTGTGACTTGGCCATTTTATGTGACTTCTCTGGGTCTCAGTTTTCCCATCTCCCAAACAGTCGGTGTGAGAATTGACTGTCTCTGCCTCTTCTCTTATCAGCTGAACATTTTTCAACCTCTCAGGCCAGGAGGTTTCTGCTCTCCTCACCCTTGTCTTCCCAGGACTTGGAAAGCCCTTCCCTCTCCACGCCCAGAGTGAACTCCTACTCATCCGTTACCACCCTGCTCAGGACCCACCTCCCCAGGAAGCTTCCCGGTGGCTCCAACCTTCCCCCCCCCCCCCCCCCCCCCCCCC